>JAQZBX010094752.1:0-11990 GCA_029593785.1 Cabassous unicinctus | reverse complement strand
AAGGAAACCAATGAACCAGCAAAATGAGAGTCTTAGTAAAGAAATAGAATTTTTTAAAAGGAACAGAACTGAACTAATGAAGTTGAAGACCATAATAACTGAAATGGAAAATGCCCAGCAAGGTTTCAAGAGCAAGTTGTAGCTGACAACAAAAAAATTAGTGAACTTGAGGAAAAGACACTTGAAATGAGAGAGGTTGAAGACCAGAAAGAAAAAGAACTATTGAAAGTGAAAATAGCCTAAGACAGATCTGGGCACCAATATGTGCAGTATAGGAGTCCCAGAAGGAGACAAAAGGAAGAAAAGGGAAGAGGAATGTACAAAGAAATAAAGACAGAGAACATCCCAACCTTAGCAAAAGAAGTGAATATGCACATTCAACAAGCTCAGAAAACCCCTGTATTAGATAAGTCCTCAAAGGGGTGCTGATGTAAAATACCAGAAATCGGTTGGTTTTTGTAAAGGGTATTTATTTGGGGTAGAAGCTTACAGTTACCAGGCCATAAAGCATAAGTTTCTTCCTTCACCAAAGTCTGTTGCCATGTGTTGGAGCAAGACAGCTGCTGACATTTGCCAGGGTTCAGGCTTCTTGGGTTCCTCTCTTCCTGGGGCTCCATTTCTCTCCAGGTTCAGTAACTCAGTTTCCTCCACAAGGTCAGCTGTAGCCTACCAGGTGAACGACTCACTCTTTCCCAGGTCTTCTCTACTTCCTCATGACCAAGTTCCTCTGTGTGCTTTCTTTCCCGCTCTCTAGCATTAAAACTCAGCTTCAGAACCCGAACTCAAAAATGTCAACTCACATCTCCAACTCTGTCCCTCGCCATGTCTTTTATCTTTGACTCCCCACCCACCAAGAGGTGGGACTCAATGCCCTACTGAAGTGGCCTAATCAAAGCCCTAATCATAGCTTAATCATGCCCAGATGAACAGACTAGTTTACAAGCATAATACAATATCTATTTTTGGAATTCATAATTCTATCAAACTGCCAAACTGCTACAACCCCAAAGAGAATTGTTCTGCTAAGGAAGAGGCAGAAACTCTAAATGATATGCAGAGGTAGTTTTATTCAACCAAATGAGTTTCAGCTTATATTAAATGATTATATCAATTGGTCAATCACAAAAATAAGAGTAATTAATTAAAGACAAAGGAAAGAATGAAAGTATATACAACCACTCACCAAATCAGGGGAAAACGCAACATCTGATCTCTCACATGGCTGGGGGCCCCTTTGCAGCTGATCAGAGTCCTGATTGGAAAAACAGTCCCAGGCAAGGCATCCCTTCCTGGGTGAGGCTCTGACTGACAGCTTGGGGACCATCCCTTTTAAGGGGTTCTGAACCTCAGAACTCCAATGGGTCTTGCAACTCATGAGGAATAACCTGATCGAAAGTAACTGAATCCATCTGGCAGGGAGGGCCAGCCCTCCACAGGAGAAACGTGGTGTCTCAAGGGTTCTTTGTTCTGTTTATTGTACACTGAACAGGAACGTAAAGGTTTTTAGCTTTTAGTTTTACAGGGATACAAGCAAGATGTGTAAATATCATGTCTGGTGACTTGCTCCTTCTATACATTTGTTTTTTGGGTAATTTATGATGGGGTTGCCTGCATAACAGCATTATAACATTCCAAAGGACAAAGGACAAGTTAATCATTCACAATTCTAGGGTAAAAAGGCAAAGACTATTGATTAGAAAGCTTATGAATTCACAATTCTTAATAATAATTTTCTTATAGTACATCATTTGGTCCCAAGGATTGGAATTTATATATACAAAAGAATAACAACAGACACATTTTCCCAATGCCATAAAGAAAGAAGAAAAGAAAAACAACCTTCACTTGTAAGATACCGTGCTCATGACATGCATCTACAAGTTCTTAGAAGGCACTGTATTCACAACAGGTGCCCCTCATATTTAAGATCAACCATAAGAAAACACTGTACTCACAACAGGTGCCTATAAGTTTAATTATTCTACATATCCATTTGGGACAAATCTTACCCTAACACCAGTAATATCAGTAATAGATTTTAAGCACAGTGAATAACACCAAGTGATCAAGAAACAACTTATTATAATACAGCACAATGCAATAGCAATACCTATTAATGCCTTCTTCCAGATGCAGCTTAAAGAGGAAAATCAATTACTAATAGGGTCATGGGCAAACCAATTACCAATAGGGTCATGGGCTAAAGTTCCAATATCTGTAATCTGAGATACCATATGCTGTAGGGCTTGGGTGATATTTTAACAGTTTTGGGTGATTTTTATTTTCCATGGACTTAACATTCTCAACCAGTAATGTGGCACAGAACTGTACCATGAGGAAAATGACCTCATTTCCCCCCATTTTGTATAGTTTGAGGCATAGGCAACAATAAATTATTACTTCCCCTTTTGGGGATGTGGGGCAGCTGGCACTTTAACTTATAATCTCAATGCCTGCATTGGTCCTGCTGTTAGCACCTTAACTGGAGCTGCGGCCACAGCCCACAGCACTAAATTTAAACTTAGTCCATTGTTGTAAGAATCTGGTTACAAGAGTCCCGTTGCAGTGTCTGCAGAACTGAAAGCATACCTTGCCCCTTCTGAAAGCAGGAGGAGACTGGTATCACAGTCGTTGGAGTGAGCATGAACGACATTTGTGGGTGATATGTATGAGCCACTGGTGAGTGACAGGCAGTTGGAACTCCTGGGCTAGCTAGGCACTGCAAGGTCTGGTATCCACTATGTTTGCCTTTCCTGTGGAGACACTCAGCTGCTTCTCAGGTCTCAATGGCATAACTCTGGATCTTTGCGAGGGCATCTGCCTCTACAGTTCCAAGAGAGATGTTAGAGGAGTAGGCAGGGACATGATAGACAGTTACTTGTTGCTGCTGGCAGGCATTCCAGATGTCCTTCCACAGATCTCTCCCCCTCAGAGGGCAGCTCATTCTAGTCCATTGTTCCTGTCTCATTTTTAGTATCTGCAATCCACCCCTGGATAGGGATGGCAGTCTTCAGATTGACTGGACACTATTAGATTAAGCTTTGTACTTGCAAGGGCATGGTATGCTGCACATAGTTGCTTTCCTAAGGGGCTATATTGTACTTTGGCCCCTTCCCACAATTGTGACTAAAACCCAAGGCCCCTCCGACACAAACCTCACCCAAAGCCAATATTGGGTACTGGCCACATCCAATTCACAGGGTAAGTTAAGATCTACTGCCCCCCTTACTGCTTAAACTTGTGCCATTGTCCTCTTTGCTTCTTTAAAGCAGCCTGCTGGAGGTCCTCTTATTCCCATGTGTGACCTTTCCTGATTAACACATACAAATGTTTTAATATCTGAGCTAAATGAGGCATGAAATGTTTTTAGTACCCCAACAACATTACAAACTTTATTTATATGAGAAAACATTGTACTTTTTCAATTACAGCAGAAGGTATAGTTTGTATTTTATTCAACTAAACAATATTTAAGAATTTGATAAACAGCCAAGACTTTGTAGCTTGTCCCAATTATTGGCCCATCCCAGGCTCTTAAGTTAAGATAACATTGTCTTTGATGCTTCTTTTAATTCTGAAAAAAAAGGATTACTGGTTAACAAAATATCAATATAACAGAATAGTGTTACAGCCACAGGTTTCTTCTATTCAGCCAGATTCTTTGCCACCAGGCCAGGACAGATGGCTGGGCTATGCACACAGCCTTGGGGAAGCACTGCAAAATCCACCATTGGCCTTCTCACATGAAAGTGAATGCAGGCTGGCTTGACTTGCCTAAAGAGATACTAAAGAAAGCCTTAGCAAGTTCTAAAACAAAGTGATAGTGACGTAAAAGAATATTAATTTTTTGCAACAAACTAGCAATATTTAGGACTGCTGCATTACCGCAGTGGTGTTACTTTATTTTACAATAATCTACTGTTATGCACCACCCTTGTAAAACCTCAATGGCCACTCTCTTTCTGCAGCCATAAAGGTGCTTCTTTAGAGGAAGTGGGGCAAATAAGATGAACATGAGCTAAAGCATCTGCCTCTTGATTTCTAGGTGGAGAGGTTGTTTCTGTGACATATACCATTTTTAAAAAAAAATAAAACCACGATTAACAACATTATACTTTTATCTAATCTTATGCCAAAACATTGTTAAATTTCCAGGAATTTTATACAAAATTTGTATTCATATGAACATTTTATTCACACAATTTTAATTAACAGAGGGTTAAAGAATTCTGTTTCATTTTATAACACTTTTAAACACTTTCCATTTAACTTATAACATATCAAATGAACTTAACCATTTCAAGGATAAACATGAAGAAGGAAAAAAAAGCACCCTGTCAGATTATGATCAAACTATTGAATGTAAAGGACAAGGAAAGAGTTCTGAAAGTTGCAAGAGAAAAGCAGTATGTTACGTATAAGGGAGTCCCAATTAGATTGAGTGTTTCTCATCAGAAACCATGGAGGCAAGAATCAGTGGGTTGTTATACTTAAAATGCTGAGAGAAAACAACTGCTAGCCAAGAATTTTATTTCTGGCAAGACTTACTTTCAAAAGTGAGGGAAAGATTACAGCATTCTCAGTTAAACAAAAGCTGAGGGAGTTCATCACCGCTAGACTTGCCTTGTAAGTAATGTTAATAGTTTTTCAGACTAAAAGGAAAGGACATTAGTCAGTGGTTTAAAGTGGCATCAAGGAATAAAAACCTGTGTTAAAGATAACCATTTTAGTAATTATAAATGCCAGTATTACAAGTAATATATTGTTTGGCATGTAACTCCAATTCTTCCTAAAGGTGCTAAAATGCAAATGCATAAAAAGCAATGATAAATCTAGGTTTTTGGACATACAATGTACAAAGATATAAGAGGTAACATGTACAAAAAATGGTGGGTATATAAGAAGAAGTATGTGATAATGCTATTGAAATTAAGTGTGGACATCAAACTAAATATGATTGCTAGATATTTAGGATGTTAAAATTTAACCCCTTAGTAGCCAGAAGGAAAATATATGAAAAATATAACCAGATAGAAATGATAAGGCAATCAATATGGTACAACACAAATAATATGTATACTATTAGGCACTAATGGAAGTGAGGGACAAAAAGAAGCATAAGACTTCCAAAGGCTAGATAACAAAATGGCTGAAGAAAATCCTGCATTATCAGAAGTAATGTTAAATGTAAATGGATTAAACTATCCATTCAAAAGGAAGAGATTAGCAGAATGATAAAATCTCAAGACCCAACTATATATTGTTTGCAGCACACTCAACTTAAATTCAAAGATACAAGAAGGTTGAGGCTGAAAGGATGGAAAAAAATATATCATGCAAGTATTAACCAAAAGAGAGCTGGGGTGACTATTCTAATATCAGACTAAATAGACTTTAAGTCAAAAACAATTATGAGGGTAAAAGAAGATCATTATATACTGATATACTGTAAAAAGGGGAAAATACAACAGGTGGGTGTAACAATTATAAATATATGTACACCTAACATATATGCTGAGCCTCCAAAATATATAGAGTAAATACTGACAGATTTGAAGAGAGAAATTAATGGCTCTACATAAATAGTAGGAGATTTTAGCACACAACTCTCAATAATGGATAGAACATCTAGTCAGAAGATCAATAAGGAAATATAGGAATTGAATGATACACTAAACCAACTAGAACTAACACACATATATAGAATACTGCACCCAAGCAAAACAGAATATACATTCTTCTCAGGTGCACATAGATCACTCTCCAGGATAGACCATAATAAGTAAAGGAGACTTGTTTTGAGTCACAAAACAAGTCTCAATAAATTTAAAAAATATTGAATTCATACAATGTATATTCTCCAAGCACAACAGAATGAAGCTAGAAATCAATAAAAGAGGGAGAAATGAAAATTCAAAAAGATGAGGAAATTACACAATATACTCTTAAACAATCATGGGTTAAAGAGGCTACTATTTTTAAAAAAAGTGTTGAATATAATGCATAAAAATAGGAACATTCCTTCTTTGCTCCTTCTTTGCTGGTGGTAATGTAAAATATGGCAGCCTCTGTGGAAGATAGTTTCGCAGTTCCTCAGAAAGCTAAGTAAAGAACTACTATGTGAACTGGAAAACCCACTACTAGCCATTTACCCCCAAAAGAATTGAAGGCAGTGACTCAAACAGAAATTTGCACGCCAATATTGATAGTGGCATTATTCACAATTGCCATAAGATGAAAGCAATCCAATGGTTCATCAATAATTAACAGATAAACAAATATGGTATATAAATACAATAGAATATTATTCAACTGTAAAAAGGAATGAAATTCTGATACATGCAACAACATGGATGAACCTTGAATACATCATGTTGAGTGATATAAACCAGACACAAAAGGACATAGATTGTATTATATCACTGATATGAAATAATTAGAATAAGGAAACTCAGAATCAGCACCTAGAACATAGGACAACAGGGGCTGGGTTGAGGGTACGGAATTGGGAGTTAATGCTTAAATTGTACAGAATTTATATTTGGTGTGATTGCAAAATTTTGATATTGGATAGTCTGATCGTAGTCTAACATTGTGAATGTCATTAATGGCAAGGAATTATATATGTGAATGTGGTTAAAAGGGAAAATTTTATGACATATATATAACTAGAAAAAAATGAAAATAAGAAACATAAGATTGTACAATATAGTGAACCCTATTGTAAAGACAGACTATAGTTAACAGTACAATTATAAGGTTGTTATTTCATGAATTATAACAATTGTACCTCATTAATGCAAGGTGTAATAATATCATGGTATATAAAAACTCAGTATTTTATATATTTTTTGCATGATATTCTGTAACTTATAGCTTTCCTGGCAAAAATATATAAATAAAGAAGCTCTTACTAACCTGTTATGTTAAAACACTTCTATGGTTCATAATTGGTCTTGGACTAATTATATATAGTCCTTCCAAATGACCAAGCGTTCTGGCCTCTGCCCATACCTCCAATATCATCTTATGTCACTGAATCTCTCTCTTTCATACTGTTCAAGCCATGGGATATTCCTTGTTTCTGAAAATGTTGAGATTTTCTTTTTAATACAAGTGTCACTTTGGTACCCTCCATACAAATAGGTATTTTTTACTATTTATGTCTTAGATTGTGAAATATTTATTAAAGTTATGTGTTACTATTACTTATTCATGTATCTCTTATACCTTTAGCTTACTAAAATTGGGAAATGTGCTTGGGGTTTACAGCATAATTATCAATAAATTTAAGTCTTCAGAGTTAATAGTAACCTTTGCTATAAAAATATCCTATTTTTTCTTATTCATTAATTTAATATCTCAATTCTACCTCCTCAAATATCAAGAGTGTGACTTCTATAATTTTTATTTGCATTTTCCTGGTATATATTTTATCATTCTTTTATTTTTCACCTATAAAATATCTTTAAGTTTCTCACTAGAAACAGCATAATTTTGATTTTGATTTTATAGTCAAGTTGATATTTTTCTTTTAACTGATTAACTTATATTGATTTATTTTATATTTTATAAATTTGTTATGAATTTGATCAATACATTTTTACTTCAATTCTGTCATATTTTACATTTTAAGTGTATTAAAGTCTATAATATTCTTTTACTTTGTCCTTATTTTTGCTATTTTTTCTCAAGTGTGTTTTTTGTTATTATGAAAGGTTTGTATACTTGTAATGCTTTCAATGAAACTAACACAATTAGTACTTTTAGCTCATTCTTTATTAATATTGCTTATCATTTTTCTATTCTAAGCAATGTTTAAAATAGTTCATTGCTTTTTCTCCAGTCACCTCTTAATAACCTAGAGCCTTATTTATACCTAGTTAATGATTATAAGGCTTTCAGAAGGAAAATCAATTTTTCACATACTCTATACTTTCTCTTTTCACATTATGACAGCTGTGTTGACTTTACCTTATCAGAACAAGCATAGCTGCATACTAGTCTTTTATGTGTAAACATATTTTAACCTTACTGCATCAAGAAATACATATTTGTATTGATTTGGAACTATGTATCCCCAAAAAGCATGTTCTTAAATTTAATCTATTCCCGTGGCTATAAATCCATAGTAAGACTTCTTTTTTTTTAAATTAATAACTTTATTTCAAATTCACAAAAATAAAAGAACAGAAAAAGGCATCTCAACAAGTTATGGAAATATTACTCATAAAAAGTTCTTTTTCAGGCATGAAAAAAAATTAAATAAAAATTTTAATATTTTAGTATTTGTTCTAAATGCAATATCTGTATAGAAATTATTTTCAGCAACTCTTATTTTTCATTAGTTGCATATTTTTATATATGGTATGTATGTCCTCTTTTCTTGATACAATTTTATGACTTTCTCTGTTTCTTTTTGATTCATACATTTTTCATTTTTTGCCTTTATTTTATCTTGGAGCATTTTCATTGATTTTTCAGTATTGTTTTCCTTCTGATACATCCTCTTTTCTTAAATTATTCTTTGTATGTGCCAATTTATATTTATGAGATGAATCACTTCATTTCTGAACTACACTAATACTGATTTATGTATATTTCACATCAATTTTCTTAATTCCTGTTAGTACATTTTGAAATATTAGTATGGCACTGACATTTGTTATTTGGAAATATCTTTTTTGAGTGCTTTCATAATATCTGAGTATAATATTCTGTTCTTAATGCCTAATTATAGCTATTGTCCATAGATTCTTTGGGTTATACCAGTTGGTATGTTTTTTAAGAGATATTTGTGGTGATTCTGAACTATGCCATAGCTGCCATCTTCTTAGGATCAATTCTTTCATTTACTCCTTCAACATATATTTATTGAATGCCCACTGATTGCCAAATACTTGGGATACAATGGGAGGTAAATAGTTCAAGATTTCTTTCTCTGGCACCTTATATCAAAGAGAGAAGAGAAAAAAGATACATAAATACAAAACATAAGTAATATTGTATATTAGAAAATAATATGTGCAAGAGAGTGGAAAAAAGAAGACAGAGAAGAAAGTTTGTGAGTGGGAAATGGAGTCAGTTTTCTCTTTTAATGAACATGGTCAGAATTTAGCTCATTCTATCTAAGAATGGAAAAACAACTCTGTTACATATTTATACAATGGATAATGCTCAGTATTCTTTTAAAATTATGGGAGGATAGTATTTGTCCATACATATGTTAGTTTTCTTCTTGAATTTAAGCATAGAAATCAATAGTAATTTATTTTGTGAGATTTTCCCAAAGTTTTTTTATATACCTAAGTCAAGATAATTGGGTTGCATTGGAGATTCATTTGATGACAGTGAGTAAAATCTCAAGACTTGATCCTTCTTTTGACTTCTGCATAAAATTACAAAGCCATAGTAATTATATTTTAAATAAAGGTCCCTTTGCTTCATTTTTGGAGATACTGAAAAATACAAATAAAACTTGAACATGAATTTGGAATTTGAGGACATATTTCAAAAACAACATATTTAATTATCCTAATATGCTACCTGGTAAATCATTATGAATGAAAATCATTAAATAAACAAGAAATTCAGAAATTCCTTTCCTTAGACACAGTTAGAAAACTGCAGGTTTACTTTGAGATGATTTAGCATTTAAGAAAATTCAACAACAGTGAATCATTCTTTATTAAATGAGTTTTATGTAGTGATTCAGGAACTTGATACTTAAATACAGATAATGACCCATGGGGAAATTTCCTGTAGTTTATAATAGGCTAATTCTGACTTATAGTCAAAATAAAGAGTTCCAGTTATGAAAACTTACTAAATATAAACATGTAAATGTATATCCTTATAAAAATGAACATTTCCTATATCAATTAGACTCAATAGCATTGAAACAGTTTTGCTGACATTGGTAATTGTTAGCCGGAAAAGTCTCACCACCTGGTTATTAGTTCTTGTTTACATGTTTAATTGTAAACATTAATGTGGCCTAAGGTGCTACCTAAGCAAAACTTTTTCTCCACCCCGTTTCTTATATTAAACTTCTCTCTCACGATAAAGACTTAAAGTTCCTTGTAGCCATTTTTACTGCTTTCCAGACCAGTTCTGGTCAATGAGACATAAGGAAGATCTTCTCACATGGTTTTCTGGGAAATATTTCCCCCTATGATAAAAAGAGACAGATGTGAGGTAAATCCATACACATGTGGCACTTTTTTCAGTTGGCTAAAGACAATGCTTTGGGCATATATAGGTGTTTTGTGACAAGGTGAAAGCCAGTATACAGAAGAATAAAATCATCTAGTGATGGCAAGTGGAAGGATGGAAAATAGTTTCTGATGACACCACTGAATCACGCACTGGAAGCCTGGAACAGCCAACTTACTCTAGACTTCCTGTCATCTGAGATCATAAAATATCTTTATTGTATAAACTAATGTTAAGAAGTTATTCAGTTTTTATTTTGTATCCAAAACATTCTAACCAATACAGCCGTATTGTTCTTGGTTTTGTATAGGTTCTTGGTTTTGGAATTTTTTAAAAAATCTAAAACTTATGGTCAAACCTTTAAATAACACAAAATAATCTTGAGCAACAAATCATGTATGTATATCTGTTTAATTGCCTTTTTAACCTTAACTTTTTTCAAAATGGAATAAATGTTCCATTATACTTAATTATTTATTAAAATTTGAATAGGTTATAAAATATTATTTATAACACAGGCATTTTTAGTATAATTTTTAAATTTCACATGAATTTTAGTGTCATGTGACTTCCAAGTGACCTACAGAAATTAAAATTGTATAAAGAAAAGAAAACAATTCCCCATTCTTCATGTTTATTACTTTTAACAAGCAAGTGTCCAGGTTTAGGCCCAGCAGCAGAGTGCTGCAGACTGTGTTTCATTTGCGGGGCTGGGGGGTGGTGGGAACCCAGGGACAATTACCTTCTAAGCCAAATTATGAAAAAGGAAATAGGATTAGGGGAAAAACACTCAGTAACATTTTCAGTGACATACACAATGTTGATATGAGCCTAATTAAAATGGTAACAGATTTGTACAGGTCAAATGCAAGCAAGTTAATGCCAGGTATCTAAATTCAACTATTTTGCCGTGTTTCTAATCTATTTCACTCATAATTTTGTTGGATACTATGTTACAAACAACATTGTTTAATCATATCAGAGCATTTTATCTCAATGCTCACTGGCATAGTTTTTCATTTACTTAACAACAACAACAAAAATCTGTATTTACTATGTGCTAACCATTGCTCTAAGTATATTACAATTCATTTGTTCATTTACATCCCATAAAACCCCCTAAAAGTTATGTTATTTTTATCCATATTTTATATGTGAGAGAAATATTGCCAGGTTAAGTCATTTAACCAAATTCGGACAAAATAATTCAGAAAATATGACTCCAGAATCCGTGCTCTTAACCACTCTACTTTGCTGCCAATTTCTCATAATTTTCTAGGACATACTAAGACCAACTTATTTCTTTTAAATACTAATTCATTTGATTCAATTTGAAGACTTCTAATTGGACTTATATTTATATACTGATTCGTGAGTTATAAATGTTATGCTATTACCTATCCCCATTTGGAAACATTGGAAATATAATTTTTCAATATTTAACTCATATTGAACCAACCTTGCATTCATACACTGAAGTCTACTTAATCAATTGTATTCATTTTTCATGAAACATATAATTATTGTACTGTAATTATATGCTACAATATAATACATTAAAATGTATTATAATGTATTACTCAACTTGCAAAATTTTTTCTTGAATATTTACATAAATATTCAACAGAAAGTTTAGTTTCCTTTTTGACATTAACCTTAACCATTTTGGGGGTAATGTTTTGCTGGCATCAAAAAATTAAAAAGGCATATTTCCACCATTTTTCAGGTTTAGAATAATTTTATTTAATAATTAATTGAGTAAACTATTATGTAAA
>JAQZBX010094751.1:0-11992 GCA_029593785.1 Cabassous unicinctus | reverse complement strand
CCATGTGGGAGGCCCCGGGTTCATTTCCCGGGGCCTCCTTGTGAGGGCAGGCCGGCCCGGGCGGCGCGGTGGGCTGATGCAGCAGGACCTCACAGCAAGGGGGAGATAAGCAGACACAGAAGAAACACAGCAAATGGACACAGCAAACACAAGCAGCAAAGGGGGGATAAATAAATAAATAAATCTTAAAAAAAAAAAATACAACGTATAATATGTAAAGAACTTTTTCATCCTTTATAACAAGTTTACATTTGAAATCCATGTTTTCTGATATTAGTATTGCTATTACACCTCTTTTTTGGTTACTATTTGCATGGAATATCTTTTTTCTAGTTTTGTACTTTTGGCCTGGTTATGTCCTTATTTCTGAGGTGAATCTTTGTAGACAACAAAGAGATGGTTCATAATTTTTTAATACATTCTATCTAAGTCTTTTTAAAATTAAGAAATCAATTTTATTGATACATATTAATAAGGTATAAATCTTTCCAAAGTGTACAGTCAATGGTATTCGATGTAATCACATATGTGTATGTTCATCACTTCAATCATTCTTAGAGCACTTTCATTATTCCAATAATAATAATAATTAACCCCAAAAATCCAAACAACCAAAACTCATCACCGCTCAATCTCTCTATGCTTCCCTTGCCATATACACCTGCTATTCTTTTTCCTTTTCTCTAGTATATTGGCATTTGTATTTTGTTAATTCAGTCATATACACAATATCCATTTGGTGTTTTACATGAGGTTTACAATCTTACAGAGTCCCATTTTACAGTTTTTAGCTTTTGTTACAGTAATATACATGACATTAGACTTTCCCTTTCAACCACTGTTACACTCATGCAATAGTACTGCTAATTACAAACACTATAATATGATCTAACCATTTCTATTCATTTCCAAAGTTTTACAAGCATTCTTTTTACCAATTCTGCACTGATTAACCCTTAGCTTACCATTCTCTACACTCCTCCTTCTATTTTCTGGGAACTAATTACTAAATTACTAAATCCATGAGTTTACTCAATGTATTTATTTAATAATAGTGCAATCATACAGTATTTGTCATTTTGTGTCTGGTTTCCTTCACTTAATATAATATCCTCCCAGTTCTTCCCTGTTGTCATGTGCTTCATATCTTCATTTCTTTCTACTGCAGCATAATATTCCATCATGTGTATAAACCACAATTTTTTAACCATTCATCAGGTGATGGACACCAGAGTGTTTCCAACTTTTGGCTATTGTGAATAATGCCTCTATGAACATAGGTGTGCAGATGTCTGTTCATGACTCTGCTCTTTTGATTGGGGTGTTCAAGCCATTAACATCTAACATTATTACTATAAATGCATTACTTATTTCATTCATTTTATCCTTTGGCTCTATGTTGCAATATCATTTTTTGTCTATATTTTACCCTTTATTTTACCCTTCCTAATTATCTTCTTTTCTACACTCTTCTCTAAACATCTTGCCCTTGATTTTTCCTTTCAAGCTTCAGCATTCCCTTTCATAACTCTTGTAATTCTAATCTTTTGGTAACATAGTCTATCAGTTCTTGTTTGTCTGTGAAGACTTTCAACTCACCCACATTTTTTTAATGCCACTTTTCATGGCTACAGAATTCTTGGCTGGTGGTTTTTCTCTTTCAATACCTTAAATACATCATACCACTTTCTTCTTGCCTCCATGTTTTCTGATGAGAAGTTGGCATTTAAACTTATCGAGTTTCCTTTCTATGTGATGCTTTGCTTTTCTCTTGCTGCTTTCAGAATCCTGTATAGAATGTGTCTTGAGATAGGTTTATTCAGATATATGCTGTTTGGGATGCATTGAACTTCTTTGATATTGATATATATGTTTTTCATAAGGGTCGGGAAATTTGAGGCCATTATTTCATCAAGTATTCTTTCCCCCCATTTTCAATTTTCTTCTCCTTCTGGGATACCTATCATTTAAATGTTTGTGCATATCACATTGTCATTCAATTCCCTGATACATGTTCTTTTATTTCCATTCTCAATCTTTTTGTTCTCCTGTCTTTTACAGTTCAGAAATTCAGATGGCACTCATTGGTGCACCTTTCCACGGTGACATTTTAATCTCCATTATCATATGTTTTGTCTGGCCAGAGTATAGACTCAAAGCAGTTCTCCTGGACAATTCACTGAAAAAAACCCTCCATCTCCTGCTCCCTTTCCCCTTCTAACAGCTGTCAGCAAGGAAGATGTCTGTTCCCCTCTCAATCAGCTGCAGTGAGACAAGGTTTTTACCCCAGCTTATTTTCTTGGGGTTAGTGTGGGAGCCCTTCTTAGCCACCACAGGGATTTGGTAAGGCATATTTATTGTTTTGTGTTCTTCATTTCCTGACCCTCATCCTCCTGGGAGTTGTGTAACAGTGTCCTGTTCTGCTGATGCCCAACGCTAGTACCACAGACAGCTTTTGGCTCTTTCTCCATTGTTTTTGTGAGAACATTGAGCCCTACCTGTTATATCATTGCCATCTTCCCACAATCCATCTCTTTTAATTTTTATACAATTTCTAAATATTTCTAAAGCAGTTTGTAACATATTAAATGAAATAATCTATTTTTAAAACTTTACTTTTTACTTCTAGCTTTTGCCATGATTATGTTAATGAAAAGGTATTTTACTTTAGTAGTTTATGAAAAACTTTTTACATTAGTTTATGAAAACCTTTAATTCCCAATGCAATCAAGATTATCTTACCCCTACAACCATTTAAATGTGCAGATTGAGGGAGCCTCTGAGAGGTTTCCCTGTTATGAAGTTACTTTTCGTTATAAATATCTATTTAGATTTTTACATAATAATGGCTTCCTGGAATTAGCAATTTAAATATTTTAAATTAGAAAAAGCTTTTGCAAAAGTCCTATATCAACCATAACTACATAGAATAGTTACTTTCTTTTAAATAAGCTTATTAAGTTATAGTTAGCCACAAATGAAATTTATTTTATCCATTTAAGTTTTTTTCTTATATTCTACATTCTTTTCTGAGAATACTAGTAATTTCACATGAGGATAAACCTTCCTTTCCTTCTTTAACTTAATTTCATTAAACAGAAACTTATAATTTTCATCATCTTAAAGATTTAATGCATATCATGTTAATGTATTTTATTAGTATCCTATAAATCTAGGGAGATTACACTCAAGCTAAATAACATTGAAACCATTATAGTTAATGAAAGAAATGTTCCTTTATCCTTCCTTCACAGTAAGCTAAAACCTCTTTTATCTTTAATAAAATTTTAACATTGTGAATAATCTTAAAAGCATAATGATGGCCAGGTTCTGGCATATATTATAATTGTTTAATTTGTTTTGATGATAATCAGAGAAGGTATTTCCATAGCTTTCAATGACTTTTTCTCAACTTTCTGAAATTTGGAATTGGGTTATTAATTGCTCTCATTATAAGTGTGTTAAAGGTTTAATTTGGGGAATTGCAAGACAAACTATAACTCTTAATTTCCCAGCACAGTAGAAAGAGATTTCACTTAAACTTACATTTCCCTATTTTGTCAGGTCTAGCCCTTCCCCCATAGCCCTTGCAAAGAGAAGGAGTCTCTGGGGGGCTGGGTATTTCAAGGGGCTTAGGGAAAACATTTTACTCTCAATAGTTTCTATATTCAGATTTCTATATGACCTTTCCATCTTGCTTAGATTCTCTAATTTGATCTCTAGGAATATTTATTTATATATAAGCACTTATTTTAACTTTTAGCAATTTGAACAGAGCTTTTTAAAGAATTTTCACTTGTTAAATTCATATTACCACCCTAATGTATGAAAATATACTCTGGACAATGTATACTGCATAAATAGGCAGACACAAATAGAGAGTTCGACACAAAGGCAAAAACTCACTAATGTTACTTATTCTTTTCATTCTCTTACAAAATAAGCTTAACTGAAAAATAATATGTCATTCAAAAGATCTCTATGAAGGCTATTTCTAATTATCCTAATCTGTACTGTGATCATACAGTTTTGCACAATAATTTCATTCTTTTTAGCTATTGGCTTATAACCAATTTGATCCCAATGCTTTAAAATGCAATCATTTTCCTTTACTTCTGAGCTTTGTTTGTTTCCCATTTTGACTGTGTCAGACCTTGGATGAGAAACACAAATTGCAGTATGTAGTCCCTGAGGTCATTGAAACCTCAGGGCAAACTGGTTCCTCCTATGACCTGCTGCTTTCAGAATGTTCAATGTTCACAGTGGGGGGTTCTTACTAAGCAGTCATACAGATAACAGGACTCTGGTGGCCACTGGACACCCAACCCTAATGGCCGAGAATTCCACAAAGCAGCAATCTTCTCAAAGATTGTGGGGCCCCTCTTATGCCTTACCATGAAGTAGGTAAATTGGAGTCTATGCCTAGATAATCAGGAGAGAAAGTAGGGTTATTAACACCAGTGGAAGCACAGGAGACTCTAGTGTCTCATATCTGCCTTCCCCCAAGGTATGGGGAGCAGAAGTTGCCATGGATGGAAATATAGGAGAACAGTGCAAAGGAGAACAATTACACACAAGGGTGAGGTCCGTCCTGAAATAACCATAAGCAAAAGACATCTCAGTTTGTAATTACCATCACAGTAGCAACCATACAAAAGGATGAGGCTTGCTTGAAGTAACCATAAACGGGTTAATTCAGCATTGTCATCACAATATTAGGAGAAACTAGACTCAAAATCACCATTTGCAAAGGTAAGTTCAGTTTAGAATTACCAATACTATAGCAAGAATACACAAGGGTGAAGCTAGAGTTGACATAAGCATAGAAAAGTTAAGTTAGTTTAAGATTACCATCACAGGCTATATCAACCCAGTTACAACTATTCCAGATATTATCCTTTTGCTGATTTATTATATAAAGTCATCTATATAATGGTCCTAACTCTTAGTTACAGTTTCTAGTAAGTTTTTACTTTAAAACAAATTGAGCACTTTTGTTTATTAACTATACAACTAAAACTATTTTATTAGAAACGTTGTTATGCTTTCCTTCTTTTCCAGCTGTTGAACTAATTCTACTTGTGATTTCTTTTGTACATCAAATCCAATTTCAAGATAGTATTGAAATTTAAAGACTCCTTTTTAGGTTACCTTTCATCTTTATCCAATTTGTGCAAGCAAGCAGGCTGACAAAGTTAAAGAAAGCACAGAATAGAATATGAGAATTTTACACACTTAATTATCATAGGGAAAGGCCTAATGGAAGCCATTCCCCAGGAACTTTTTAACTTTGATTGTTTATGAGAAGGTTCCTTATTCTACAGGGGAGAATTTTACTAAACAGCCTACATTTTGATTCCCTCTCCACTCCCCATCAGGAATGACTAAAGCTACAGGTCCCCAGAGTGGCAGGTCAGGACCAAGTGAAGTGGCTCTCATGTTAGTTAAGAAATTAACAAATACATTCATCAGCAAAAGGGGAGCTGATGCAAAGTCCCAGAAATCTGTTGGCTTTTATAAAGAGCATTTATTTGGGGTAAAAGCTTACAGTTACAAGACCCTAAAGAGTTCAACTCAAGGTTAATTCTTCACCAAAGTCTGTTGACATGTGTTGAAGCAAAATGGCAGGCAACATCTGTGAGGGTTCAGCCTTCCTCTTCCCTCTTAAGGCTTCATGGGCCCACTTCTTCCAATCTCAGCTACAGACTTGAGGGCTCATGTTTTTCCAGGCCTGCTCAGATGCTCAGGGCTCTGGTATCTTCAGATGCAAACTCTCAGGTGAATGGTTCATCTCTCTTCCAAAGTTGACAAGTTCTCAAAGCTGACAAATTCTCTCCTCTTCTATATCTGTGGAGCTCTCTCTATTCCTCTGTGTTCTCCCTTGTGTATATACTTTTGTTTGTCTGCTTGATTGAGTTTTCATTTATATAGCACACAAAGAGGGTGGGACTCACATTGAGTCACCCTAATGACATGGCTAAACCAAAGCCCTAATATTAGCATAATTTAATCAAAGTCAGGTCAGCTGAATCTAATAAAATCAAAGGGTATCATGCCCAGAGGAACAGACCAGTTTATAAATTTAATCAAATTAATCAAATATCTTTTTTTTTTAGAATTCATAAATAATATCAAACCACTACATTCCACTATCTGAATTTCAAAATACGTTACAATACTCAAAAAAACCTTAAATCAGTAACAATGCTAAGTACAAAATCACATCACAGTCAGTTTATAGAAACACAATTCATCTTGAGGCAAATTCCCCTCTGGCTATAGACATGTGAAACTTACAAAACAACTTATCTGCTTCCACTATACAAAGGGACAAACAAAAGATCAACCTTTGCATTGTCATAAGGAGAGTTTGGGGAGGAAATATGATTCACTGGTCCCCTACTGTTCCAAAAATCTGCATGGAATACTTCATTAGATTTCAAAGTCTGAGAGTCACTTTTTCCCCCCTGCATTTGGCTTTTAAAAAAAAATCTTTATAAATTGCTTTATATTTACATTTTAAATAAATGGAATCATGCAATATGTTACACAACATATTTGGTTCATAGTAACACAACCATACAGTATTTGTCCTTTTGAGTCTGCCTTGCTTCACTTAACATAATATCCTCCAGGATCTCCCATGTTGTCATATACTTTACGACTTCATTTCTTCTTAAAGTTGCATAATATTCCATCATATGAATACACCACAGTTTATCTATTTATTGGTTGATGGACACCTGTTTTGCTTCCAGCTTTCGGGAATTGTGAATAACATCACTATGAACATAGGTGTACAGATGTCTGTTCCTGCTGCTGCTCTCAGCTCTTCTGGGTATATGCCCAGTAGTTGTATTGCCAGGTCACATGGCAAATCTATATTCAACTTCTTTAGGAACTGCCAAGCAGTCCTCCACACTGGCTGTACTATTTTACATTCTTAACAACAGTGAATAAGTGTTCCTATCTCTTCCCATCCTTTCCATCACTTGTAGTACTCTGTCTTTTTAATAGTGGCCAGTCTGATAGGTGTGAAATGATATCTCATTGTAGTTTTGATTTGCATTTCCCTAATCATTAGTGATGTTGACTATTTTTTTCAGGTGTTTTATTTGCCATTTGTATTTTTTTTTTTTCAGACAAATATGAATTGAAGACTTTTGCCCATTTGTTAATTGCATCATCTGTCTTTTTATTGTTGAATTGTAACATTTCTTTATACATCATGGATATTGAATCCTTATCAGACATGTGATTTCCAAATATTCTTTCCCATTGAGTCAGCTGCTTATGACAAAGTCCTGGGAGGTGCACAAGTGTTTAATTTTGAGGAGGTCCCATTTATCTATTTTTTCATTTGTTGCACATGATTTGGTTTTAAGGTCCAAGAAACCACCACTACCACAAGCTCTTTAAGATGTTTCCCTACATTTTCTTCTACTAGTTTTATGGTTCTGGCTTTTATATTTAGGTCTTTGATCCATTTTGAGTTGATTCTTGCATAGGGAGTGAGATAGGGATCCTCTTTCATTCTTTTGGTTATAGATATCCAGTTTTCCCAGCACCATTTGTTGAAGAGATTCTTTTGTCCCGTTAACCTGGACTTGGTAGGTTTGTCAAAAACCAGTTAACCGTCCAGGTGAGGGTTTATTTCTGGACTCTAAATTTTATTCCACTGATTGATATGTCTATCTTTATGCCAGTACCATGATGTTTTGACCACTGCAGCTTTGTAATAGGTTTCATTGTCAGGCAGTGAAATTCCTCCCATGTTACTCTTCTTTTTTAATACTTTTGGCTATTCAGGTGCACTTTCCCTTCCAAATGAATTTGGTAATTACCTTTTCTAATTCTGGAAAGGAGGATGTTGGAATTTAGATTAGTATTGCATTGAATCTATAAATCAGTTTGGGTAGGATAGACTTCTTTATGATATTTAGTCTTCCAATCCATGAACAGAGAGTGTCTTTCCATTTGCTTCTCTCCACTGATTTCTTATAGCATTGTTTTGTAGTTTTCTGCATATAGGTCTTGTACTTCTTTGGTTAAATTAATTCCTAGGCATTTGAGTCTTTGCTGCTATAGTAAATGGAATTTTCCCCAATTTCCTCCTCAGATTGTTCAGTACTAGTGTACAAAAACATTACTGAGGTTTGCATGTTCATATTGTATCCTGCCATTTTGCTGAACTCATTTATTAGCCTAAGTAGCTTTGTTGTAGACATGTCAGAATTTTCTAAATATAGAATCATATCATCTGCAAATAGAGTTTTACTTCCTTTTTTTCTATTTGGAAGCCTTTAATTATTTTTTCTTACCTAATTGCCCTAGCTAGAACTTCTAGTACAATGGTGACAGTGGGCATACTTATCTTGTTCCTGATCTTAGAGGGAATGCTTTCAAACATTCCAAATTGAGTATGATGTTGGCTGTAGGTTTTGCATATATGCCTTATATCATATTGAGGGATTTTCCATCTATTTCTCTTTTTTTAAGTGTTTTTATCAAAAAAGGATGCTGAATTTTGTCGAATGCCCTTTCTACCTCATTGAGATGATCATATAGTTTTTCCCTTTGGTTTGTTAATGTGATGTATTACGCTGACTAATTTTCTCATGTGGAACCAGCTTTGCATAACAGGGATAAATCCTACTTGGTCATGTTGTATAAGTCTTTTGTTATGCTGTTGGATTTGATTTGCAAGTATTTTGTTGAGAATTTTTTACATCTATGATGATTAGAGAGATTAGTCTGTAATTTTTTTTCCTTGTAGTGTCTTTATCTGGCTTTGGCATTAGGATGATGTTGACTTCATAAAACGTGTTGGGTAATTTTCCCTCCTCTTCAATTTATTGGAAGACTTTAAACAGGATTGGTGTTAATTCTTTTTGAAACGCTTGGTAGAATTCACCTGGGAAGACTTCTGGTCCTAGACTTTTATTTGTTGGGAGATTTTTGATGATGGGTTCAATCTCTTTAAATGTGATTGTTTTGTTAAGTTCTTGTATTTTGTGTAGCATCAGTGTAAGTTGTTTTTGCCTTCCCAGGAATTTGTGCATTTTGTCTGGGTTGTTTAGTTTGTTGGCATACAGTGTCTCATAATATCCTCTTATGATCCTTTTTATTTCTGTGGGGTCAGTCATAACTTCCCTCTTGATTTTTTATTGTATTTATTTGCATCTTCTATCTTTTTTTCTTTTTTAGTCTAGCTAGAGGTTTGCCATTTTTATTGATCTTCTCAATGAATCAGCTTTTGGTTTTGTTGATTTTCTCTATTGTATTTTTTTCTTCTCAATTTCATTTATTTCTGTTCTAATCTTTATTATTTCTTTCCTTCTGCTTGCTTTGGGATTGGTTTGCCGTTCTTTTTCTAGTTTATCTAGTTGTTCAGTTAAATTTTTCAGTTTAGGTCTTTCTTCTTTTTTAATATAGGCATTTAGAACTATAAATTTCCCTCTCAAGACTGCCTTCACTGTTTCCCATAAGTTTTGATAAGTTGTGTTCTCATTTTCATTTGTCTCAATATATTCACTGATTTCACTTGCAATTTGTTCTTTGATCCACTGATTATTCAACAGTGTCTTGTTTAGCCACAACACATATGCAAATTTACTCATTTCCTGGGTGAATATTTCCTTAATGTGGGAGAGGGTGCAGGCAGCAGCAGGCACTGGTTTCAACTCACAGTTCTGCCATAATGATTCCCCTCCTTTGGTACTCTCACCTCTGGGCATCTACAGCCTTGTCCTACTGTCCTAAAACCTAGAAGATATTTTTCCAGGCTGTTTCAGCCTATCCTTTCAAGAGCCATTCTTAAGATGATGGTTTCTTCTCATCCTTGGGGCCTCATGGGGCCTACCTTTTCCATAGAATTTCCCAATGGCCATTTTATTGGTATCACCCTCATCAAGCATCTGTGTGGTGACCAAGCTCTAGTACTCACCCTCCAAGAACGCTGAGGTGATGGTTACACTTCACCCAATCTCTGGGGTAGAGCCTTATCCCCCTTGGTGCAATGAGGTGGAGACAACCTTCTCCCTAATCTCTGACATATAGGTTCAATCCTCTCAGAGCAACAAGTTGTTGAACTGGACTTCCCTTATCCATGGGGGACAGGCTCACTCCACTCAGAACTCTGGGGTGCAGACCTTACTCTCATCAAACATTGGGAAATGTGATCCACACTCTCTGTAGCTGAGAGTACTTAAATGCAGTGGCCTGGAACATCCACCTTCTTCAACTTCTGGTGCAAACTGACCCTCTCTGTACATATGGGTGGGGTTCCTCTCTTGGCTGAAGGAAAAGTCTTAATTCAATACCTCAGTTTCTGTGGTTCTCCTCTTAAAGATGTTTTAATTTTCATCTCTTCCCTTCATGTTCCTTTTAGTGCAGGATGGCCATGGTTTTTTCATACAGCACTCTCAAAAAGCTTGCTGGCTTAGCATGCTGGAAGCAGAGGTCCAACCCATCAGACAGTAAGGCCATCCATATGTCTTTCCTGGATAATTGCATTTTCAATCTTGGCTTAACAGTTCCCAGTTTAGTTAATTCCTCACATGGGGAATGGTCATCTGGAGGTTTGATTTCCAGCAGCTTAGAACTTCTGGGATCAGTTTTTGGTTTCTTTGTGGCCAAAAATACAATTCTCAGCTTATCTCTCTCATTTGCATTTTACTATCAGCTGCAAGGAGAAGCCAGGCTAAGTTCTCCAAGTTTACATTGGAAAGCTCTTCATCTAAATGCCCAACCATGTCATTTTCAAATTCTGCCTTCCATATAACATTAGGAGTCCATCTTGCTAAGTTATCTGAAAGTTTAAAATGCAGGTCACTTTTTCTCCAGTTTCCAATAACAGTTTCATCGTTTACTTTGAAGGTCTCATCAAAAGGATCTTTAGCATCCATATTCATATCAAGAGTCTCTTCAAAGCAATCTAGGCCTTTTCTATCAAGCATCTCATAATTATTCCAAAAATATCCCTTACCCATTTATAAAAACATTCCAGCATTTTTGGTCATTGCATAAAACTGTACCCCACTACTTATACCAAAATCTGTATTTGTCAGCCAAAAGGGTGCTGATTCAAAGTACTAGAACTCTGTTGGCTTTTATAAAGGGTGTTTATTTGGGGTAGAAGTTTACAGTTACAATGCCCTGAAGATTCAAACTCAAGGTTTCTTTCTTACCCAAAGTTTATTGCCACATGTTGAAGCAAGACAGCAGGCAAACTCTGTGAGAGTTCTGCCTTCCTATTCCTCTTCTGGCTCTGTGGGCCCAGCTTCTTCTGATGTCAGCTGTAGGAATTAGGGCTTATTTCTTTCTGTCCATCTCAACTGGTTTGTTCTTTTTACAAGGTGAGCTGTAAACTGTCAAGGAAATGGCTCATCTCTCCCTATGGCTCCAGAGTCAAAACAATCTCTTCTCTGCCATTTTACAGCTTATCACTTTCCTCTAATATTATCAAACTAATACAATCATCTTAACTGCCATATCAAAGGTCACACAAGTCTCTTCCTGGTTGAAGGTTCACACATGGCTTCAGGCCCCTTCAGTCCTTCCCTGAGGCAAGGCCCAATGGTCCTGGTGGACAAGGAAGCTTGGACCAGTAGCCCACCTCCACACTTGAAGCAGATTCCTGCTGGCATGCAGGCTTGAATTAGCATGGCCCCAAGGTAACAGGGTGCCTTTAATGGTTGCAGATAAATATTAGCCTATCTTGGACACCGTGCCTGCTGCTTCTTACGTTCTTCATCTTTGCAGTATGGGCTTGATTGTTGAAAACTGAGAAGGATGTTTCCAAAAGGGAGTTAATGGAAGTTTGGGGGTCCAGGGAACATTTTTGTAGCTTCCTAAGCCTATCCAAGGCAGCATGGTTAATAAAGTAAGTTCCTAGGAGGATTTGTCAATTCCAAGAATCATTAACTATCAGAAGGTATATATTTTTTTATTGCCTCTACCAGCTTTCCTTGAAATAAGGCTAGGTTTCTGT
>JAQZBX010094750.1:0-11990 GCA_029593785.1 Cabassous unicinctus | reverse complement strand
GATATAGAAATGGGTTAGGAGAGCCAAAAAAACTTTAATTAATAGCTTGAAGAAAAAAAAGGTAGCAAACATTGTAAGAAAGATGTTTTTAAAGCCATAGAAAACAGGACCATCTTCCATTTTGGCTTATTCTGTATAAGTTCCTAGGACTGCAAAATTTCACTGAGCTATAAGTGGTAACATGACATCTATTTTAAACCTCCCAGTACTCTGTGCTCCTGTTACCGGGAACTCAGTTTGTAGGTTCTAATCTGTGATTTGGCAGCTGCATGTGCTGACATAGGTGGCAATGTTAAATGCACTAAAGAATCTTCCTTCTAACTAGAAACATCCAATAGTTCTAGAGCTACATTAATCAGTACTCTTTAACAAATGGGATTCGTGTCCAAAACTTTTTTTACTCCTAAACCCTTATTTTTATTAATTATGTTGGAAGGCCGAGTTTGAAATGAGATAAAACAAACTTCTCAAATGCCATAGGGACAAGGCAAATTATTTGATGTTTATACAAAAAAAAGTGCAAATGCTCTTAATGGGAAATATTATCCTTGTGACATTTCATTTCCTCTTCATTCTGATGTTTGATGTTTAGCAGCCTCCCTGGCCTCTACCCACTCCATGCCAATCCCTCCCACCTGCCCCACTGTGACAACTAGAAATGTCTCCAGATATTACCATGTGTCCCCTGGGGCACATAATCACCTTCCAGTTGAGAACCACTGAGCCACAGCAAAAGTTAAAAGGATAAAATAGAATCAACTTCTCAAAGTACTGTTGAATATAATCAACAAATTCTTTATAGAATTCTAATTTTTATACTTTCATATGAAAAAAAAAATCCAGCCACAAGAACACAATTTAACATCAGCTAGCCAGATTCTTTTGGGAATGGAGAGAAACATAAAGAGGCTTCTAAAAATTCTTCACGAAAGTAAACGACAAACCTATGGTACCCTGATTTTGCCAAAACTAAGTTTTGCTGTAAGAAAAATCAGAATATATGAAGGTAGATGACTGCTTTCCGCTGCTTCCAAGAAAAGGGGTGGGAGAGCTGGGCTTCTGTAAATGAATTCAAAATGTAAATTTCTCTTAAAATCGTTCACAAAACAGACAGTATAATTATATAGTTTACATACACAAGAGTTTATAAATGTATTTGTCTTATGGCGATAACTCGAGTACAGTGAAAAACAAGGACATGTGGGGATCAGGAAACAGGCATAATTTGAAAATTGTAGTGAAAAAATAAAGTGGGGGTGGGGAATAGGAAACTGTTCTGCTAGTAAATAATATTCTGTAAAACAACACACTCAGAAAATTGTCAAAATGCCATTTTGAACTTTATTTTTGGACACGTTGCATGTTTTAATAAATCAGTTTTACAGGTGTTATGTTTTGTAACATTAAAAGAAATACAATATATTTTTCATAAATTCTCATTGCTGTAAAGTCATTTTCAAATAAATATAAGTAGCAGGGTAGTTCTAGTGCAATATGTTTCCACATATTGACCAGTGCAACTCTGACAGTTATAATTAAGGTATCCAAGGAAGCCTGAAACTTAAGATTTACATAAGACAAGCAAATTTACTTTCATCTATTAGAAAAAAAAAAATCCCAAGGAAAAGAATTTTAATTTGCAAACTATGATAAAGTTTACATGCAAAGACAACTCTGAATCCTATTTCTGTCCTACATAATTTAAGCCAAGTACACATGGCAATTTTGAAAAGAAAAAAAGTCAAAAGTGTAAGAAAAAACAGCAGTATGCCTTTAAAAATTGCTTAATAAATAAAACCAAATGCTATAGTTTCTCACTTTATCACGAATACTGGTGCTGTTAGATTTCATATTTATATAATTTAGCTTCTAGGCATGAAAATCCCAGTTAAGATTTAATGGTTTGGATCAGTCCATTTCTCTTCAACAAAAGGAATCCTAACTCTAGATTTTAAAAATTACACTCTTGCATTTGTATTTTAGTACAAACAAAACAGTATGTTTCTTTATATCAGTGGCAACCAGTTAAAAGTCATGTTAAGACACTTTTCAAAAAGCAACAAGTTTTGTGAATGTTGTCAGTAAAAAAAAAAAATCCCGTACCGACTCACAATACTGACAGACGCTATCTAGTACACCCACAAGTGCCTCATCATTTTGATTTCACAAAAACTTATTTGAAAGAGTTCAAAAAATTAATAATACACACCATATGGTAATTTGGGGTTAAAAAAACCCATGGCTCTGGGCAACGACAATTACCAGTTAACAAACCCACCTACAAAGAGACTTGTTTCTTAAAATTTTCAGACTCAGTTTGGTATAAATAAAAAATTCTGGATAAAGACTTTTGCACACTGACAATACTCATCAGACATCAGCTAGGCCACAAGTGAAGGATAGTGACTTACAGCAAAGGTGCAGGATAGCAGCTGATTTTGAGATGGCACACCTTGTACATTCTGCTCAGATAACACAAAGGCATTTACAGAAGACTGAACTAAGCACTGAAAGATGTGGAGAGTTTCTCTGCACCATCACCAACAGTGTAGCGGTCCCTAGTACTTCAAAAGTAAAAAGTATTTTCATAAAGAGAACTGAGGGCAAAGGCTCTACCTAGGAGAATGCATACAACAGGCTCAAAGAAGGACTCAGGCTGCCAGCAATTCTATCCTGGCATTAAGTAGCATGAGCACTTCTGGCAGGTTGGATATTTTACCATTTCATTTTAACTGTTACTACAATGAAAATTTGAGTAATAAACAAAGAACCAATATACCGCTGGTCCTTAACGGAAGTATTTAGTTCAATGTTCTCCAGGTAAGAGGTGCTCAAAAGATGCCGGTAACTAATGGACCATCTTACTGGAGAAACCTGCTGATTAGATATAACACTTACTGAGTGCACCCAATAAATGTTTAAGAACATGACTTAAATATGTAATAAATGTATATGAACATGACTTAAAATAGTTCATATAGTTGTTGTACTTCCCTAAAGAAAACTTGTAAACATCTGGTGAATGTCTAATTAATGGTAGAACGTTAAAAATCGGCCAAAAAAATGCCCAGAAAACGTTTGGCCCTTCAGCACCCAAAGCTCCCAAAATATAATGTTAAAACATCTCTGCTAGAGGGATTTCAGTAGTCTGAAAAATTTCATACCTGAGTGGCTTAAATTTTCTCTCCTAAATTTTAGGTAAGTAAGTGCAAGGAGTTTCTACACTCAGGAATTGCATAAGTTTTTATCTTTCCTCAAAATAAAGCGTTGAATGATAGAGGTAGCATAACTTACTAAATTAACTTCTTAAAAAAAAAAAGCAAGGTTATTTTCAATAGCCTCAGTAGAACTATCACAAATATTTAAAATCGTACAATAGAGGCTTTCTTCTACCTGGTTTTAGAAATCTCATTTTTGTCTCCCCCTTTTTTACTGTAAGAATACCGATGAGTCCAGGCACCCCTCGGCCCCGTGGCATCTATCGCAACATCAATGATAGAATCTGGAGTTATCCATCTCAGGAAAATGAGGAAGAGAAAGTTGAACACAGCCAGCAGAGCAAAAATGCAGCCCGTTACTGGGCCACAGTGAGAGATGAGTCTATCCAGTCGTTTGTCTATCGGCAATACAGCCTGCCCTGCCACGCGGTCATACACCTGGTGGGAAGAGAGGACAGGGAATGAGCACTCCGACCCGGGACACGTTCTCAAATAAATGATGATGTACACTCACCAGGAACATTTTATAAAGGAATGCAAACAGAAGTCGCTTACGTTTTTATTGTTGCTGTTTATATATTAATGATGTAACCAATGAACTTAATCATAGTAATGATCACATTGCGATGAAATACTTAGTGACGAGCACTAATTCTGGGCTGGATACTGTGTGGTATGAACGCAATAAGCCACAGTTCCTCCCCTCTAGGGGACTGCCATATATTTCAGATGGCACTGTAGGGGCACCATTAATACAGCCGTGGCTCCCTGAAGCTGGACTGGCCTTCTAAGATTCCTTGACTCTGCTGAGATAACTTTCACCAGTACCTGGCAGAGATCTATCACAGCTAAAGTTACATAATTTAAATCTAGTGTGCTTCTGGGTAAACAGGGGCTCTTCCTCTGAACAGCCACATGAGACCATGCTGCTGAACACATTTGGTGAGGGCATATAGAAACATCCCATGGATTTCCAGTATAAATAAAAGGACAGGAAAGAGATGGGGGAAATTTTAGTAGATGGTATGGGTCAAATACTGGCAAACAAACCAAAGTTTATTGCTGATAATTGGTAATAGGTGGCTTGCTTTTTAAAAACTTTGCTAAGCACTAAATCCAACAGCATAAAAAAACAAAGACAGTTAAACATAATGATTCAGAACATATGAAATGGGTCAGCATTAGTGTTCATTTTAATTGAATTGGTGAGCATTTTTTGTGCTTATTCTCAGATATCGGATCTGTAAACCAGTCCCTTTTGAATGTGAACATTATACAGTGCAAGTTCTAAAGGCCAATGGCCTTTGAAAGGCACAGGATGTTTTCAAGAAGCTCTTTTACCCTGTAGACATTTTAAATTGAAACACTGTAATTAGAATTATGCTAAGACTGGTTAATTGCAATTGAAAAAGCATTTTTCCAGCATGAACTCCAATTTAATTTTTTGATCAATTTCCTAAAAATAGCACAGCTAAGCCAAGGGGAGGGGTTGAAAAGGATCAAAATGTCCTCTGTTGTACAGGGAGAGTTCAAACAGCAGCTACAAACTCAACTGTTTTTCCAACTTTTATTTCTAAGTCAATTGAGGTTATGATTTTAAGTGAGCAAATAACAACTTACTACTGTAAAGAAAATGTTAGGGATAATAAATCATTATAGTCAAGAATTTAGTTTTTTCTAAATGTAATTTTAAATCACCATAGAGTATAGTATGTAATAGGAAAAAACCCCAATGTTTTACTATTACTTTAAGCAGAACTACAAAGAAACTGTGATTTAAAAAAAAAAAAAATCCTAATTAGCCCTTTAAAATATGCTGACAAACTGTTACCCTTAAAATAGTTCTTTCTCCTTGAATTGATTACCTAAAATAGTTTTGACTCAGGTTTACATGATGTCTATCAAGAAGGTCAGGCCACAACTTACAGAGCTGAGGTTCTCAAGCAGGGTTAGATTAGGAAGGGTATCACTGAAAAAGCATGTCTAACCAAATATCCCTGCCAACCAGACTCCAACTTCCATCTCTGCTACTTAAGGGTTATATCAGACTCTAGAAGTGGTTGGGGTGGCAGAGGGACATGAAGATGGAAAGTACTCAGTGTGAAAAGGCTACCTAGCTGATTCTGACATGCACTCCTAACAGGTATTAGTGCTAGACTCCAACTTACAAAGGAAAACAAGGAAAAGACGGCCGTTTCATATAGGTGGAAATACTGCAAAACTTCTGGAAGGTGTGTCTCAGAAATGTTTCTGGCAAAAATGTCTGACACCTAACTTAAACTTCAACGAAAGCTGTATTGGAGACAAGAGTTTTTGCACTTATATTCAAAATGGGCTCATCTTATGTGCTAGAATTTACAATTCAAACTAAATAAGAAAGCCACAGTGAAGAGCTTTACTCAGCTTCATCTTGCTATCTCCACTTCAGACTCCACAAACTAGCTGCTGCACTGAAGCAACTGCTAGTATAAAGCTATCTTCTCTGTGCTCCCAGCCGGCTGTCTTTCTGATTCACAAGTTCTACACATTAGGAAGTAGAGTGGCTTCCGTGCAGCCTGTTACTTGGTAACAGGAGGCACGGGGAGACAAAGTAATGAGAAGCAGTTAAACAAAGGAGGAAACTGAGTAGAATAAATGAAGGTACTAACTCAAAATCAGAATGCATTTGCCAAAACTGTATTTCCCTATATAGGGTATGAATTAATTTTCTGTTTTTGTCCTTTTAGAAATTCTCTATCATTGCTTTTTTATTTCTGATTTCTCCAACACCTGTCACATTCATTTTGAATTCTAACTTTTTATGTTTTCCAACAGCCTAAAGACACAAAAATCCTTTTCCTGAAGAAAATTACAGTAGTTACCAATATTGACGGAGTGTTAGGAAGTGGTCTGAATGCAATATTCACAAGTTATCAAGTTGCCGCAACTTGGCCAAGCAAATCACATTTTCTGATAGACCTACATGCATTAGAATTAGAAACAGCCTCAAGACAATGTCTAAGAGTAGGTCAAGAACTGTGAGTTTTAACATTGTTTTGCCTCTAATTGTGGCTTCTAGAAAATTTTTATAACTTCTTTATGCCCAGTTTAATGAGCGCTTTAGACTGTATTACTTCTACTTTCAGATTTCAAATGCAATGATTTGACTAAAAACTTAGCCCATCATGCACCAAAAGCAATACAACATTCATTCATTTTCACTTGGAAAGGATTTCATAAACTTAAGCAACAGAATAGAAATGGTTGCATTTATATGTAAAAGCAGCAGATGTATACGTGAGCTATCAAGTAAGATTTCACGCATAAGCTTTGAATAGCCTTTTCTTAGTGTATAACATACCTTTTCAGTTCTCTCTGCAACATTCCTCCAGGTGTAGAAAGTCTTTACTATGTGATGGATATTTTCGGGAGCTGGCAATGCCCCTGACCTCAGTTGGTAAATAGCTTTTTCCAATCCTTCACACAAAGATTTTACTGAAGGTTCACATAAAATAATAAGATTTTCTGGAAGTACCTCAGGAATTCCACCAACCCTGGTACTTACAACCTTAAAATGAAAAAACAACACATGATCCACCATAATTCATATCTCAGGAAAATTAACAAAATTAACTTAAAAAATTACCACTGAATATGTGTCTGATTATTTTTCAAAATACAAATACAGAAATGCAACAATTTAAAGTCTCAAAAACCTTTTTACCTGTAAACCACAACTGGCTGCTTCTACAATTGCCATGCAGAATGCTTCGGTAAGGGAGGTATTAAGAAAAATATGTCCTTGTACTAAGACATTCCTAACATCCTTGTGTTCTAAGGCTCCCAAGAGACGCACCCTGATTTTTGAAATGAGAGGGGAAGAAAGAAGGGAGTAAAATATCAGGCTACAAAAGTAGTATAATTTATATCCTAAGTCTGCTATTCATATTATACTTAGGTTCTTATTGGTTCTAATGTTTTCAACCTCAAAACGTTAGTATCACCAAACTGTGATCTAAATCAAACAGCCTTATAAAGCTGTTTGCAACCTATAATCTACTGTCTCTATGAAATTTGCTTCTTCTGGGTACTTCATATAAGTGAGATCATACAATATCTGTCTTTTGTGCCTGGCTTATTTCACTCAACATGATGTTCTAAAGATTCATCCATGTTGTAGCATGCATCAGAATTCCTTTCCTTTTTATGGCTGAATAATTTTCCATCTTGTGTATATTTCACATTTTGTTTGTCCATTCATCTGTTGATGGACACCTGGATTGCTTCTGCCTTTTGGCTCTTGTGAATAATGCTATTAACATTAATGTGCTATTTCTAACATTAGTAGAATGGTAAACACAGATAGGGCTAAACATGTACAATTTCACCTTCTTCAAAACTAGTTTGCTTTTAATGGAAACGTTTACGCAAATTTGACGAGTAAATGTTAAAGTGTTATTTCTAACCAGGAAAGTGTCCCTTTCAAGCTGATGCCTCACATACATACCCCTTGTGTGTTATCTAAGTCACAGAGGAAGAGACCTGTCTGAATCTATGTGTGCAGAGAAATTTCCATGATTTGACTACAATATGGTTTGGAATGCTGCAAACATTGCCAATCAAGGCTGTTGTTTTCCTGTACCTTCTTCCACAGTGCCTCCAACCACTGCCCCCTAAAATAAGATTGGGCTAACGGAAGAAATAAAGTAGGCCTTGTATTATGTTTCTGTATCAATTATATTTAGAAAAAGCAGCACATCTAATATAGACACATAGCCCAAACTGAATATAGATCACTGCTAATTTCTCACTTAAGACAATACAGAATTCACCAATACCTGTCATGTAGCTGGTATCTTTCCCGTACTTCTTCTAAAATAATTCTCTTTGGTCCCTCTCCTCCAATTATGAAATTTAAATCTGGATATTTCTGACAGAGTTCAGGTATTATACCACTAAGCAAATCAGTCCCTGAAAATACAAAATAAAGTTGAATGCTGGAGATAGCAATATTTAAACTTAGAAAAAAAAACAAAAAAAACAAAAAACCACCTCATTAGAACTACTGAGAGAATGACTTTGAAAAGTATTAGCTGTATCTTCCTTAAAGTAGAGAAATCAACTTAACCTTTCCCAGAAGGGTGGAATCATTCACAAACTGTGACTCCCCCAAGGACTGCAATTCTTGAAGATCTGTATCTTAAGATCCATTGCTCCCCTTCACACATCCAAAATGTGTACTATAAGTTTTCATTTGAACGTACTGTTCCTTAAGTTATTCACCTGTGAGTTACACATGACCTACTTCTAAAAAATGCATTTGAGGTAGCCAATATTGGAGTCAAAGCTTTCTACAGCTCAGGACGCCTGACTGGGGATCTGTCTTGTCCCAGCATTTTACATATGAGCTCTTAGATCATGAGCAAGTTTCCTGATAAAATGGAGAGACCTATGTACCTAAAGTCCAAGGTCTCTTTAGGGAATAAAAATTTTACCAGTCTATGATAAAAGAAAAGGAAAAGGCTGAGCAACAAACTACAACTGTTCAAAGTCTCGGCAATATTGACGGTATTTGGGAATTTAGTTCAGTAAAAATTACTAAGTGTACACATTTAAAAGTAAAAGTAAACTAACCCACTTAGAGTCAAACAAGAGTTATTAATCTAAAAAATGCATATATGTACACACACACATGCAAGCATTTCATTTCTTACATCAATCTTCCCAAATAAAGGAAGATGATAGAATAGATGGTGGGGGGAAATGACACGAGGGTCATTTTGCTAGATAATTCAAAGTAGGATTGTTTAATTAAACTCTGCTACTACTTTCAAACTGATTGCGTTTATCAAAGATTCACATGCAGATTTTCTGAATTATGAAAGCTTCTCACTAAAACCTTACCTATCTTTGTTTCAACTCTATTACCAAATCCATCGATTTGGATTTTCTGAGAAACCAGAAGGTGGCTTACTGACTTTTAACATTTGGCCTCCTTTAATTCTTTCCTTCCTTTTTTTCCCTCTCTCTCCCACCATCCCTGCCTTCCTCTACACAAAGTAGAGTCCATTCTCCCAAGGAAAAAAACCAACACATATAGAGCAATCACCATAATTGCTAATGACAGCTAACACTTACCAAGTGCTTCCTACATCAAGCAATGTACTTTAAATGCATTATCTCATTTAATCCTGACAACGACCTTATAAGAAATGGAGCTAATTATTAGCATTATCAATGATCCATTATTTTAAGAATAAAGATTTTTTTCTCCCCAGTATAAAAAAATTATTCTGCTCCTTGTAAGAAGAGTCTAGCACAATGGAACATACAAAATGACTTTCAATTGCCATATTCACACAAAATGGACAAGGAAAATTCCTGATTCAAATGGCTTTTGAAGATCAGAATAACAGTATTTTAAAGAATCATCTTCATCTGTACCAAGGATAATGGTGGCTGGGCCAAGAGTAAGGAGAACAGGCCTTAATTCGAGAAGAGGTGGATATAGATTTTTCATCTGTTACTTACTGTGTAACCTGGATGAGTTACTTACCCCCTCTCTGAGCCTCAGTTTCTTTGTTACATGCAAAAAACACCTACCCTACAGTTGTTGGGAGAGACAAGTGAGGTATGGTAACATGCATAGGCTTTCTCAACTGCAGAATATAAATGTAAGTTGTCATTACCACTACAGCAAGAAGTGGGTGTACCTGCATACATATAGGAACACTGGGCAACCCTGAGAGAACAGGCTCAAGAGAAGAGGGCACAGGAAGAAACCAGCCAGGAAACCTGGGCAATACAGATTTTGATTTATCTTCTCTCTTACTTAATACATTCCAACGGGTCTCTGTTATCTGGTCCAATGAACACCCTCCGAGGAAATTAATTTGTTACAAACTAAAGGACCATTAATACAACTACGTTCACTTTTGGGCTACAGATGCGACCATTCCTATCCAGGCTGTTTTTTTTTGATTCTGTTTTTCTCTTTGCACGGTGCCTGACATATGGAGAGGGTTCAATAAATATTTATTAGATTATGGAATTGAGAAGAGGAAAGGCCTGTACCTTCTCTCCACTGGTGTTTAGCTCAGCTGGTAAGATACCACATCAGTGAAGTAAAGATAACAGGTTTAATCTTTGTATGGTTCTGATCCTCAACCATACACACAGCATATACTCAGCTATCGTACAGAGGCATACCATTTGGTTAGAAAATAACGTACGTACATTTTGTAAGTCATAACAAACATATCACCAATATCCCAAGGTTTCAGAATACAGAGCCTATCGATGGTGGTCTATTGCCATCATCTCGATTAAAGAAATGAAAGCATATCATTGCCTTCACCCCAGAAAATGCAGTTCAGAAGCTTTCTCACCCAGCTTCCACTTAAATGGATTGCTGATCAAACAAAGCTCTCCATTCCAAATGTAAAATATGCTGACCAAGGCCCACTTCTAGATTTCAGGCCCTCTCTAGAAAACCAGCATGCTTCTGATCCCACAGTAAGCTTCATGCTTACCAAGAATCAGTTTTGTTTGACAACAAATCTGTTTGATGCCAGTTGCACTTGTTAACTGTATTAGGTAATTTGATTAAATATCACATAAACTGACAAATAACTTTCCATGAAAACTATGTTGCACACATTCCAAAATTCAATAAAGGCAAGTCACAGAAAAAAGCTGTTATCAGATAAAGAGCATCCTTGACCATTGTATAAAACTGAAACAAGAAAATTAACAATCCAGAAGCACATTGCTTCATATGACTATAGGTTCTCAGCCCATGTAAAAGAAACCCAAATTGGCAATTGTAAAGTCTGCTTTCTGAAGGTGTTCACGAAAGATGATGCAGAACTCAAATCCATGACCTTACACTTGAAGTCAGTAGTCTTACATCAAGCTTTTGGCAATTCAGTGTACATTAATGCTTTGAGTAAATTCAAGTAGGTAAGGGGCACATATATTATTTTTACAAACGATTCCCTACTTTACTTGGCACTTTTGATTACTGGACAGGTTCAAATACCATCCAGAAGACTATGCATTTTTAATAACCAAATTCAAGATAGCCTCAGACTTTTAGTAAACAAGGCTCCACAAACTCGACTGTGGTGTCCATTAAGTGCTTCAGAGGCACTAAAAAATCTTTCCTGATAATAGGAACACTTATCAAGCATGTACTGAGCCAAGCCCTTCATAAGAACTGCCAATGAACCCTCACAAGATTCCCACTGCTGCCCAAATTCCACAAATAAAACTGAGACTTAGAGAAGTTAAGTAACTTGTCCTCGATCACACGGTGGGATAGCCAGGATCTGAAGCCAGGCTGTTTGATCCCAAAGCACCTGTTTTCTTCATCACTTACCTTGCCGACATGTTATTAGTGTGCTGCACATGGTTAATTAAAACAGGCAAGCTACAAAACAGTAATGTGCAGGACAAACCCACTGATTTTAAGAAAATGTACATATGCATAAAAAAGACAGGAAAGCTATGCTGAAATATTCTTTAGGGTCATCTCTGAATAGTATAGTTACAGCTGAGTTTAGTTTTCATCTTTGTGCTTTTGTCTTCAAAATACCTGCAATGAAGAGAGATCACTTTTGCAGTCAGAAAGAAAAGACTATGGAACGGGCTCTGCCCTCTACTTCGGTAAGTATATGGTAAACACGTGCAGGGCTGTTTTAATTGGTTAAAGGACCTGACCTATTAAATAGTATCAGGTGATTGTTTTTATTTTTTTTAGTAACTATTAAAACATCAAAGATTTGTTGGGGG
>JAQZBX010094749.1:0-11997 GCA_029593785.1 Cabassous unicinctus | reverse complement strand
GCCAAAGGAAGATTGAGGAGGTCTTGGTACACCTCAAAGGAGACTAGACTTGGGGGGCCCAGGCCCCCCAGGTCAGATCTGCAATGAAAAGTATCCATGGTGGCTTTCCAGACGCACAAGTCAGATACTGGAAAAGGCCATGCACTTCACATCCTGCTGCCCCTGGATCTAGGATAATTCCAGCCCCAGAGGGTAGGGGGTGATATATCTTAACAAAGAGAAAGGACTGAACAGGGCATGGTCTCAGAGGCGGGAGACAGGAGGAGGCTCCTTAAACAGCTCTGTGGGGGCCAGACTCAGCTTTCCTTTTTCTCTGGACTCCGGGAAGAGCTCTACTTAGAGGCCAGGTTGAAGCAGTTTTCTGTGCCATCACCAGACAGCAAGTCTAACAGATGCACAGTCCACGTCAGTGGCATGGTAGGAAAATTAAAGAACCAGGGAGCCCATGCTGAGCCCAGCATTCATTCATTCATTCACTCGTTCCAGTTATTCTCTCATTCAATAAACTTGTATCAAGTGCTTACCATGTGTAGGCGCTCTTCTCCCTGCTGAGGGGAGCCATGCCAATAGAAGGAGGCCGTCCCAGAGTTCCAGCCCGTGAGCAGGAATGGAACGGGCAAGGTCTGACGTGGAGCCCTGAGGGATGCGGAGGAGAAAGCAATTTCGAGAGCAGCTGCCGGTGATGGGCAGGAGCAGGTGGGGGACCCGCCTCTTCCCTCCTGACAAGAGAAGGTGACTTGAAAGTGGGGGACGGCACTAGGGTTACAGGTGAAACACAGAGAGACAGCTCAGTTTAATCAGAACATGCTTTTTTTAAAAAAAAAAACCTGGAATCATATCAATTCTGTCCTATGATGATTTATGGTGCTCTTTGGATATGTAGCTGATTTATTAAAAACAGGAAAGTAGTTGTTACGTAATTGGACATTTTTTTAAAGTGCAGGCTCTTTTTCAGTGGAGAACCAAGACCAAAGGATCTTCGGTGAAGAAAACTTGGGGATGGCAGGGCCCCTGACAGCTCTTCTGCCCAGCAGCTCTCCATCCGGGAGTCTCTCTTCTCTGACTCCAGCACGGCACACCCTTCAAACACAAGCTCAGCTGAGATGGTCCAGCTATGAGGGCTATTTATAGGGCAATAGGTACCACTTCTGCATCCAGGACTTAGCTCCCAGCACTGAGAAACATCACTCTACCGTGGAAGGTAACACGAAGACACGAGGCTGGTGGGGGAAACTGCTCGCTGCCCTTTTAAGTTCTGGTTTCTGCAGCGAAGGGTCTGCGAAGGACACAAGGGGAAACTGCTTCTAAAACCCTCACCAGCATAATTCAAAGGCGCTAAAACGCCCGTCCTTTCTGACAGCGGGGCTTTCCTTCCTAAGCAGTGAGAAGTCAGGGGGAAACGCGTATCCGACCTTAGAGCCATTGCTGTCTGAATTCACGTTTCCCCAAGGAAGGTGAAGGCTGACTGCCTCTTGTCCAGTAATGTGATGCTTCACCTGGAAATTTTCAGTGCAGCCATTTGTCTTGAATAAGAAGTTATTGTGCCAGAAAATTGCCTCAAGCCAGCAGTCTCTCGGGATTTTGTGTTTTGTTATTCTTTATTTTGTTTTTCACTGGACTGATAAGCAGGGGAAAAGAAGATCTAATCAGGTAACTTCAAGTTACTTAAAACAGAGTCACATAAATATGGGACCCAGTTTCAGCTGCTCTGGCCGTTGGCCATGGAAGGTAATGTTTAAGCCAAAATATCTGAAATTTGGGCTTTGTTAGTAAATGTTTCTATTTAAGGGAAGGGGCGTGGGAGATGCCAACATTCATAGATGTAAAAGGAAGATTGTATGCCAGGAAAATTCACTTCAGAGGAAAGGGCCCGAGTGTGTGTGTTTTGAGGGCTGCTGCTGGGATGCTGGGCCTCAGGATCCTAGGAGGAGCTGACCCGTTCCTCTGGCTGTCCATCTGGTCAACCAACACCATGCCTCATCCCAGGGCTAGTGTTCAGAGGAGAAAAACCATGGCTCATAGCTTGAAAGATCTGAGTCAATTGTGGCTGCTTTTCTTTCTTCCTTTCTCAAATTGCTTTCCAAAAACATTTTTCATCAATGAACCACTGACTCATTTTCCCACTACTAGATTTTTTAGACTCTTCTTAAAATTTTGTATCTTCAGTCATTCTCTGAGTGATCCATATCCTGGATGCTCCAAAATCCCCCAAACAGCACATGGTTGGTATAAATGAAGCGTGAGAAGAACGGTTGAGTAACAGAGACTCATAGTTCTGAGACTCCACTATTTCAGGTGAGACCGCTGAGTCCCAGCGATGTTAAATAAGGTGTTAGGATTCTGTCCAGTCACCCATTTCTAAAAGCAGGTCATGGATCACCTGACCCAGGGGTTTTCATTTTCAATGAATTCCCTCAGTGAGTTTTAAAGACAGTGAAGTTTAAGACTCGGCATCCTAATAGTCACCACCACAACCACCAGAGGCTGCGATTTTTATGAAAGGGAACAGATTTCAACTCCAACAGCAATCAGAGTGGGGGGGGTGGTTACTGATGATGAGAATTAGGTAATAACCATGGAGAACAGACTTTAAAAAAAACCGTATTCAAAAGATGATACTTGCACATGGAATAAGTAAAAAATACAATACAAAAGAGAAAACAGCAAAAAGTCAGTGTACTTCCCTCCCCTCTAGCCCAGAGGCCCATTTTTCCTCCCTGGATGCAACCACAACCACTTGAGTCTGCTTAGGGAAGAAGACTTGGAAATTGGGGAGAGACGTTGCAGGCGATTGGCAACCCTCTCCCTGCCCCACCTCCAGATAGGCAAAATGCGCCCCCCCCACCCGACAGCTACGCCCCAACCCCTGGGTCCTGTGAATATGTTACATTACGTGGCCAAAGGGGCTTTGCAGATGTGATTAGGGTATGGACCTTGAGAGAGGGAGATTATCCCCAATCATAAGGATGCACCCGATCTAACCATGGAACCCCTACAAGGCGAGACCTTCCCCCAGCTGGAGGGAGAAGGTGCTGCAGAAGAAGCTGAAGAGATTGGCAGCCTGAGAGGGACTCGGCCTCCTGCTGCTGGAGGGGGGCCCATGGAAAGCAGAAGGCAAGCGCAGGCAGCAGCCGCTGGAGACAAATCTGGCCCAGGGCTGACAGCCAGCAAGGAAACAGGCACTGCAAGGAATTGAATTCCGCCAACAACCTGAGCCAGCCTGGAAGCAGTTCCTCTCTGGAGCCCTGCAGGCAGCTTCACTTTGGCACTGTGGGACCAAGCTGCCCCGGAACTCTGACCTCCAAAGCTGTGAGCAGATAAATGGGTGTGGCTTTAAGACTCTAGGTTGGTGGCTATTTGTTACAGAAGCCATAGAAAACTAAAACACTCCCAGCAGAAGAGGGTGGCTAGCTTAGATCTCAGAGGCAGTTTTCTTAGGGTGTAAGCAACGCATTCATATCTAGCTCCGTGGCACCGCCTGGATTTTCTTGATTTACCTGTTAATTATATACAAGCAGAGCCACAGTAGGAAAACGGTAAGTGGTCTTTTCTTTCCATCAGGGTCACCCGGTCAGTCCCCCTTGAGTTACTGCAAACGAGCTGTGAGGATGTGCTGCGGAGCAAATACGCATGGAGGTTTATGCTTCTGTCTGTGCTGGGAGGTGTGTAGGGTCAGCTTTGTAGAGTGAGGTCCCGGGTGGCCCACCTCTCTCCAAGGCGCTTCCAGCGCCACCTGCTGGACAGTGGTGGTTCCACGTGGCTGCTAGTGGGCCCCGGGGTGGCTGCAAGGGGTGGGTGGCAGCTTGCCCGAAGGCTTGTTCCTGATTCAGACCAGAGCTAATTTGGAGAGGAGAAGCTGATGGAGGCCAAGCGGGATTTGCTCCCGAGTCACCTTTCACCGACTGTGCGCACTCTTGTTGGTTTGGCGCCGTTGTTATTCTCAGTATGGGTCTCTCCACTTTTGTTCAAGGGACTCGTCAGGTTAAAGGGGCTGGGCTTTGGGGCTGAGTGTTGATCCACCCGGGCCATTTAACCAGTTCCCTAATGCTCTCGGAGCTTAGGGACCTCACGTGAAAATGCCAGGGTGGCGCGCAGGACCTCGGCAGCAGTGCAGGGTAGCTGCCATTCCTTTCGTTACCTCTGTGCTGTAGGGGGATGCTCTGGGGACCCCTAGTCTCCTGAGCTCTGTCCTGTGACTTGAGGGTCCCTTCTGGTCTGAAGTTCCTTGGACCATCTTCCCAGAAATGAACAATTTTTTTTTTCTTCCCAGGAGGTCCCGGGATTGAACCCAGGTCCCTCCATATGGGAGACGGACGCCCAACCATTTGAGCCACATCCGCCCCTAGAAATGGACACTTTTTGGCCCCATCCTAGGACCCCAAATCTGGGCACTAGCCCTGCTGGCAGCCCCGATGCCGATTAAAAGGGACTTCTTTTGAAGTCGTGTCTTCCGCAACTCTTCGAGGGGCCCTTAGCTTGGAGAAGACCCGAGGCGACAATGGTAGCCTCCAGCCTGACGGCCCCCCAGGCTCAGCTGGGAGCCAAACGGGCGCGGGGTGCCGCCTCTTGCAGCTTACTGCTTCTGGGGCATCGGGGCAGCCTCTTAGCTTGGTGGTGAAGTCCGGCAGGAATCTGAGTGAATTAATTATTTGCGTGGTGCACCCTCCACTCCCATTAAGAACACTGAATCGGAAGGCACCTGGGTCCAGAGGGCGGTGGGCAGCTGGAGCTGGAGCTGGAGCCTTTGGCTGGAAAGCGAGCACCACCTGTTGGCCCTGGAAGTCCGCTTCTTCCCATGGGCCTCTGCTCCTGAAAACTGCTGATCAGCAATGCTTTTAATTGAGGCAAGAGGGTCCCGTCCCCGGGCCGCACGCCTTAGAGGGCCACAATGGCCATGGACGCCTCCCCCTGTAAGTACATGAAAGAACGCACGGGCTCCCTGTCCGCTCAGGGTCTGGCCGTCGGCACTGGCACCTTAAACCCCAAGCAGCCACTCTTGGGAATTACACCACAAAGGCCCCAGGGAAGCGCTTCTCCACTGGCCTGTGGACTCGTGACAAGAGGTGACTTGATCCAAAAGCTGGGAAGGCTTGTGGGTTGTGCACCTGCTGCTATCTGAGAAGAGAATGCCCCTGCATGGACCGGGTCTGAGCACTTAGGGACGACAGAACACCAAGTAATCCCCTTGTCAAGTCCCTCCTTGCAGATGGCGTGAAGGCAATCGATTCTTGCATAGCAAACAGATGCTTGCATGACAAAGTACCACTTCCCAGCAGTGCCGAGCATCTTTCATCTTGCTTCTCCTTGGGTTCTTCTTAGTGATTCCGGAAATATTCCCAGACAAGCAGTCTTCACTGCCCTTGAGCATTTTTCAATATTAAGCCATTCGTATTAAATTTGTGTTATGTGTAGGTCTAGATATAACATGTCTGAAGGTCAAGCCAATGCTTTCTATTTCTCTATGAATCTAGATATCGCTTTAAGGGATGGTGGAAATCATATAGGTGGTAATAATTTATAAGGTAAAATTAAAACAGTGTCTATTATTTTCTGCAGCCTGTCTCAGTTCGCTAGGACTGCGGTAACAAAGCACCACAAACAGTGGTGTCGCCTCACAGCTCTGGAGGCGAGAAGTCAAAGCCAGGGTGTGGGCAGGGCCATGCTCCCTCTGGAGGCTGTAGGGAAGAGGCGTCCCGTGGCTTCTGGTTTCTGGTGGTGACCCGCGGTTCTGCCTCCATCGTCACGTGGCCCTCTCCCCAGTCTGTGACTTCTGTCCCCTTCTTATCAGGTCCCCAGTGGTGCTGGACTCAGGGCCTACCCTCCCCCAGCTTGATCTCATACGAACTTGCCTAATTCCACATGAAACAACCCTATTTCCAAATAAAGTCATATTCTGAGGTTCTGGGGATTAGGGCTTGAACGTATCTTTGGGGTTGTCACAATGCAACCCATAAAACCCAATGACAATGCTTGAATAAGATATGGAAATTCTTGGTTCATTTCTGAATCGAAGTATTGCTCCAAGACTTTCATTGGATCATTCTAGTTGCTGCAGCTTTAGCAGATCAAAGTTTCTTTAAAAAGAAACTAATGAAAAATGATCGAAGAATCCTAATGACTCAAGAGCGTTTGTCTAGTTTGTCATTACTATCAATAGAATGCAGATTATATGGAAGCATTGATTCTAGCAACATAATTAGCGGGTTTTTTTTTTTTTGCTGAAATGAAGAAAAGACAAAATTTATGGAGACTATATGAATTATGAACTATGCATGTCTTTAGTTAACCCACCCACGGAACATGTAGACATACACAGCAATAATTAACCCAAGATGTCTTTGATATTTTACCCACTTTCAGTCTTTTAAAATCACACTTTATATATCTTGTTCAATTTTTGTTGCTATGAAGGTGTAGTTTTCATATGTTTCAAGGTAGAAGGAAAACAGGTTTTTAGTTGGTTTACTTGATTTGCACTTTTGTACCCTTGCTCCAGGCCCCCAAACGGTGGGAGGGGGCGCTGTTGTTGCTCATTCTTTTCATAGTGAAACCTGCTTAAACTGGCCTCAATGTAGGCCATTCGGATTTAGAATGTTAGACGAGGGGCGCTGCCTCTAAAGACGACCGTCTGCTTTGGGCGCAGGGAGGTCAAGGAAGCCTAGCATGATGTCCCAACCACGGCGAGGAGCTCAAGATAGAGGAGATGTAACGGATGCGCCACCTGGAGAGGCCCTCCTGTTTGGGCAGCTGCAGGGAGGTGGCCCGGGCTTTGCTGGAGGAGCCTTTACTGGGCTCAGGGATTCTCCAGTGAGCTTCGGGAAGCTTCTCTGTCTTTTCTGAGCAGAAACATGGAGACCACAGCCGATGCTGGCATCTGCAGTGCGTCACACCGCCGGACTCCTGTCCTTAACCCGAAGGTCTCGTAGGGTCTGGCTTTGCAGAGGAGCCGCCTTCACGGAGCCTTGACTCACAACGGTTTGCTGCTAAGTCACACGCTATTCACTCTTCCATTCATCGGGTGTTTTCTATGAGGCCTGTCTCTGAGGGAGGGTGATGGATGAGACCCCCAGTCCCTGCAGCCCCCCACAACCCCCGCCCAGCGTGTGTAACCTTGTGAGGAAGACAGACGTGAAGAAGTAATTCAAAGGTTCAGGATGAAATGACTTTCCTCCAGCTCTAACCTTGGGAAAAGGCCATTTTGAGATTTTGTGCTGGTGTAACTTCACGTCGCTGGGCTATGGAGTCTGAGACCTAAAAGGGACTTCAGATGTCACCTGGGGCCACAGCATCCGTCTGTGGATGAGAAAGCTGGGATGCAGAGCGTTCCTCGACTCGCTCAAGGTCGGGCTGCTAGTGAGTCATAGCCGTGACACCGCGCCACGGCGGGTCTTCATGTTCTTTCACGGAGATTTCCTCCCTACACTGTGGTCAGTGTAATTGCAGGTGGGGGGTGGACAACATCCACTGGACTGTTGTGAAGCAAGGCCCCGCGGCTTCTAGGAGACACTTCTGGCCAGGGGACTGAGGCAATCACAAAAGGATTGCCCAGGCCTTGCCGACCACGTGTCCCTTGCACACAAAAGCATCAAAACGAGCGCTCGGATGCGGAGACTCTTTATGTCCGTTTCAGCACAGCCCCACCCCAGCCCGAAGTATCGACCCAGCTTCTTAGTAGGAAGATGTTTCAGGGTGAAGCCAGCATTTCAGCCTGCACCACCAGAATAGATTTGTGGTCTTCATAAAACCGAGAATGCCCTTTTATTCCCTGGAGGTGGCAGAGTTTTTATGGTGTGGAGAATAAAAATGCAGATGGATCCTGTAAACGCTCTTGTAATAGAAATCAGAGAAACAGATCCAGGAGGCGCCACTGCAGGGCACACTCACTGGAAGAAGGCCAACCCTGCATTTACCTTTAAAATCCTTTAGCGTCACCCCCGAAATTCAGTGAAAATTCAGGCAGAGAATATGGGACTCATTTGATTAAAAGGTATTTAAAAAGTGGCTTTGTTACAAATTAGTCATTGGTACTTATTATTATTTTTTTTAATGGATACATATAAAATTTTTGTGTGTGTGTGTGTGTGGATCAAACAATATGTTACACAATATATTTAGTTCATAGTAACGCATTCATACAGCATTGGTACTTATTTTAAAAATTATTATGAGTGGGTCAAATTTTAGGCAATAATAATTGATGCTATTTGTTTGTTCCTTTTTTGTGCCTTGGCATTTTATTTGATAAAACACAATACAGGGGGACGGATGTAGCTCAAGTGGTTGAGCACTTGCTTCCATGTACGAGGTCCTGGGTTCAATCCCTGGTATCTCCTAAACCAAACAAAACAAAAGCACACAATATAATTGGTGAATTTTCACTTCTTCGGGGCCGTTCAAGACTCGAGGTTTTCTCTCATGCTTCCTCTGGCCTCCAGAGCTTCCCCCAGGCTGGCCCCACCCACGGTCTGGGGCCTCCCCGCCCGCTGCCGGCTCTCTCTGCTTTGCTCCACTGCCCTTTCCTTGGCCCTTCGCTCAGCCCTTCATCTTCCCCATTCTCCCGCCACTTCTGTCCATCCTTCCTCCTCCACCTGGAAGGAAGTTCCAGGCCCAGCATCCCAGTTGCCTTCTCCACCCCTTGAGTTCTCATCTCGGAAGGCAGCTCCTCTTGGAGGCGTCACCCCCGGCAAGGTCGGCCCCCTGTTGCTAGAGTGTTGGGGCACTGCAGAGCTTCCCTCGTGGACCAGTGACATTTACGCCGGTCGAGGGGCCTTGGCTAAGCCTCGCCTTGCTCAGTTCTCCAGCCTGCTCGGCTTACTCCCCTCGGCCCACATGTCTGGGATGAGTTGGGAGCACCTCTCCACCGGCCCCCACGCCTTGGCTTGGACAGCAGTGATCCTGGGTGGTGGTAAGTATAGGCGTCCACACGGCGGTCAGCCAGTGGCAAAGCAACGCCAGGGATAGGGCTGCCGTCGGCTTGCTGGGCAAGGACCCGATGGAAGGACGGTCCCGGCTGGCCCGTCTCCTGGCGGACCACTGCAGGCAGTGGACGGTGGCAGGAGACTACGAAGCCGTCCAGGGCACTCTGCAATGCTCCCTGCTGGATCCTTCTCTTGGTTCTCACTCTGCACTGCCTGGGCAGAGCCCAAACCTCCACCCTGCCCTGTTTGGGATAATCTTGGTCTGGTCCCAGGCTTCTTTGGGCTTTATCCAGCACACCCTCACCTGCTTCCACCACCTCCTTTATCCTGCAAAGGAAAAGCCACCTCATGCAATGTCCTTTACGTGAATTAAAATAATGTGATACAGGCTATGTTAATAAGACCTCATGCCAAATGAGATGGCTACTCCACAAATTTTTAAAAAGGACTGAGAACTGCATATTGTAATTTCAAAGCCAGCATGCAGAGTGAAATCTAAATTGTATTCATGCTACTGTCGTCTGGTAGGGACATTTTAACTGGTCGATGGAAATTCTCACCCATGCTTTCTAAAATCACGTGAACCACATTGGGGCTCATTTGCATCTGAGCTTCAGTGAGTGATTTTGGTGGTCATCGTGCTGTGACTTTTCATGTTGTTATTTCCCTTCGCATGTCATCTGAACCATCAAGATGTGGTGGTACCAGTGCTGAAAACTACATGTGAAAATCCACATCCTTGAAACCAGTCAACGACGATAATTATTAAGAAGGCTGGACAAGCACTAGTATATGCCTTGCTGAGAGGCTGCTGCAAAGTGCAGTTTTAACAATGCAGTTAAAACCTTACATTTAAAATACTGTATAATCAAACAAAAAAATAAAGATAGTGCTGGCTACGTGGCAGATGATATGCTTGCTTTGAGTCAGCTCCAAGGTCTCCTTGGTTGTAGAGAATCTGATGATGGTTAAATAGGGCAAAAACCTAAAAGATGCTAGCAAGGCTGAGTTGACTTAAATAAGAAGTTGAAGGTGGGGGACAGGAGAAGAGGCAGAAAAGGCAAATGGAGAGGAGGTTCGAGAAGTTTTTAGAGTTTGTAGAGAAAGAGAGCAAAGAGAAAAGAGGAAAGTATTTTGAAAATGATTGCTGCAGGGCGTGAAATGTGTATCTTTTAATGTTTTTTGAGAGACAACACCAGTTTTTATTGGATTTACTTTTTATTACTTTTGATGACACTGGTGAGAGTGGGCAGCAGGGGGCATTGAGATGAATTCCAGTTTCCTGTGGCAGAGAATTCCAGCTGAGTTATCATCAATTAGTGTCTGTTTTTGAGACCCTGATGTTTCATGTGAGGTCTTCCTTTGACTTGATCAGGGATGCGAGCGTGAGAAAGTGTTGCCTGAGCCTTGCTCTGCAGCATGAAACTCAGAGACCTCTCCTGCCCACTTCATTCCCCCCCAGTGCTACTATCTCCATGCCCTCTCTGGCTGTGCCCTTTACCCTTGGCTGGCTTCTTGGCCTTCCTAACTCCGACCCACCTCTCCTACCCAGCTCATCTCCTACTGTTCCTGACAGTGAAACGTGGCTCTCCCAGGCAAGGGTCCTCCCTGGAGCACACTTCTCTATGCTCCCGCATCCTCTGCCCTAAGCCTTGACTTAGTTCTGCCCCTCTGCTTTCAACCTCTCCAGTTTCCGTCTTCCTTGGTGAGCTGCTCAGCCTGTGGATCTTCTGTGAATCTGACCCAAACCCTTAGCCCTTTTATCCCCTTCCCTTCTTTTTATTTCCTATAGCATACCTCAGCCTTTAACTCTTGGTTCCTCAAAGGCACAGTCCTTATTTATGTGTTGTTTGTATCCTAACCAGTGCTTGATAAATCCTAAATTGTTTAGGTTAATCTTAAATTCCACAATTATTACCATGCAACCCTTAAACCAGGTCAGTTAGCTTTGATAAAATGTTTAATTGCTGTTAGATGAAAAGGACAAATATATTAGAGAAGGGTAATAAAAAGGTGAGGTTCTTATCAATTACATACTTTGGTTTGTTTTTCAAAATTGTGGTATAAAGTGTTTTGAAGAAGTAGGCACATTTTGTTGGCTCTCTCCAAAGAGTTTCTCTTACCCTTTTCATCTGGTACAGGTATTAGGAATGAAAGATTAATTCACTTTATCTTAGAATTATTCCTTCCTACGTTCTCTTAGTTAAACCAGCAGAAGCCACATTATGAGTTACAGCCATTTCACTACCTTGCTTGTTAACTTATTTTACTTTATTTGCGATACTATACTTCCCCCTGGTGGAAATAAACGGCCTTAACAATTACAGTCTTTCTTTTCCTGAACCCATAGCAGCACATTGCTGAAAGGAACAGTAAAGAAAATCTAGTTCTAGCCTTTTCACCCCAAAACTAATAATTTCTTCTCCTGTTGTTTCTGTTAGGCCCCAAAGCTGGACCTTTGGCGATAACCGGAGAAAAAACACGAGAGTTAGGCAGAACTTACGTTTATTATGTCTGCAGACAGGAGCCATGGTCGGTCTAAAGCGACTCAGACCCGACTCCCCGTGCTGCGGTTTTGCCGTGGCTTAAATACCTAAGTTACTGAGTATTTGCTTTGACTATGCATTAGCTTTTATGCATATGGATGAACACACATAGCTAGTTATATAATTGTATGATTAGTATGCTTAGGAAATCACGCTTGCACATACATTGCATGATCAAAAAAGGGGCGGATAACTCCACCCCTGGGTGGGAAATTTACTATGTTAATTATCAAGTTGAAGTGAGGCCGGCAAGGGGCTGCTTCCGCGCAGGTCCAGCCAACCCGTTGAAGCTGGTTTTCACACTTCATTGCTTCAACAGGAGTTTGGCATCAAGAGAGGGCTGCATTTCATTACCTTCTTTTATTTTTATTTTATTTTATTTTATTATTTTATTTTTATTTTATTTTTTATTGTGGGTAAAAATCAAATTTTTCTCAATACATACCAATATTTGTAAAATGATATATATATACATATGCATATATGTGCATTTGTTTACATAAATGTTATTTGTTATATATATATATATATAT
>JAQZBX010094748.1:0-11990 GCA_029593785.1 Cabassous unicinctus | reverse complement strand
TTTCTGTTTTCCCACATGTCTGTGATCTCCTAAGCAAGACCTATGTTTCATTAACTTCAAGAACCAGCATCTAATACAGTGCCTAAGACAGAGTAGGTTATCAATAAATATGCAATAGATGAATTTATAAATGGAGACATGACTTCTCTTCCAGATGAACACATTCTTAAATAGAAGCCAAACCAGGGGAAAATAGGGAAAAAAATCATTTTCAGTCACAGCATTGCAGTTGTGTGTAAATGATACATATAAGAAATATAATTACATACAACTTATGGAATCTTCATAAGAGAAATCATTTGGAAAAGAGAGAGATGGATTTTGAACAAAGCATGGGGCAAGGCACAGAGAGCCTAGCATTTGGGCTAAGCATGAGTTTAAATCAAGTTTGCAATGTGGTGATATTACGGGTGGAGGTAATGGCATAAACTCAACTGGACTGTTTTGCAGAGTTTATGAGGGTTGTCCAAGGTCCAACAACAATTACATAGTAGAACTAGAATCCCAACTGAGGTCTGATGAACTACAAATCTCAAGCTCTTTCCTTGAAACCATGTTGCATTTGACAGTAAATATTTTGGTGGATTTGTAGAAACTGGCCCCATACTGAGGGTAGGAAATAATGACAGTGAAGATTGGCGAAATACATCTAAATACTACTTTAGAATGAATGGGTCCCTGCCTGCTAGCAGTGAACATGGAGAACCCATCAGAAGGCTCAATGAAAAGACTTATTGAGTGATTGAAGCTGCAGCAAAGAGAAATAACAAGAAGGGGAGGCATGTAGAGGTTGCACAGAGGATAAATTATTTCTTTATGACTTAAGGACTGTCAACACTAATATATCAGCAGATTGTAGATAATGGATGAAATCCAGGTCCACATGAATTTAATCCTTGACAACAGCTAGTGTAAGTAGAAGGACAAGAGAATGCAGAGCTATCCCCAAATACATTCCAGTGGACCTGACCACAGAAATAGCATCCCACTCTCTGTAACTTTTAAAAACTCTTTGTATATTGTTATATGGCTAAGATAATTTAAAAATATTTCATCATTTCATTCCTAAAAGAAGCAGAAAAACCAGGGTTATCATACCTCCTTCCTAATGATTATCCACCACCAAATTCTAATTCATCATCAAACCCCTAGGGTTAAACCTCTTGAGTTATCCTTCTAATTTGTTCTCTGGTTTTCCCAGTGGGCCCTTATTGTTTTGGAATTATTAATTCTCTTTTCTTTCCCTTTGAATTATTCCTCAGTAATGGATTTATTTATATTAGGGTAAGCTTGCTAAAATGCAAATGTGAACATTTCAGTTGAATCATATCAAGGAAGGCTCTTCTTTTATAGATATTCATGATGTCTGTATCTCCTTCTAACCTTCTCTCCTGCCATCCCCCATTCACATTGCAGGATTATATGAACAATTCAGTATCTTGACTTATGCTTTTCCCTCCATCAAGAATTCATTTTTCCCTGTTGTGCACCTGGAAAATTCCAATTCACTCTTTTCTTTAAAATTTATTGAAATATATCACTCATACATGAACATACATAAACAGTAAGTGTGTAGTAATAGTTGTGAACTTACAAAACAAACATACATAATATACAGGGCTCTCATACCTCACCCTACCACCAATACCTTGCATTGTTGTGAAACACTTTTAACTAGTGATAAAAGAGCATCTTCAAAATATTACTACTAACCAAAGTATTTTCCCCTAACCCACCCTATTATTATTATTATTTATATCATTTATACATGAACATACATAAACATACAAAAATTTATAAATAAATTTATAGTAAAAGTTGTGAACTTACAAAGTAAACATTCATAACATCATACAGGGGTCCCATATATCAACACTCCACCAACACCTTGCATTGTTGTGAGACATTTGTTCAACTTATGAAAGAATATTGTCAAAATCTTACTACTAATTATAGTCTTTAACTTACATTTGGTGTATTTTCCCCCAACCCACCCTATTATTATTTTTTAAATATATTTTTATGACAAAAGTTGTAAACTTACAAAACAATCATGCACATGTGCAGAATTCCCAAACAACACCCCTCTATCAACACACCACACCATGGTGGAACATTTGTTACAGATTATGAGATAAAATCATCTGATTATTACCAGGTCCACAACATACATTTGGCACACTTTTTCCATACTCCCCCATTATCAACACAGTACATCTTTGGTGAAGATGCAAGAATATTACATTATTACTGTTAACCACACTCCATAGGTCACTCCAGTTGTATTTTTCCCATGCTTCTCCACATTCACACCACCCTGCATCAGTGATGTACACCTGCTCTAGCTCACAAAGGATACACTTGCATCTGTAACATCAACCACTATTCTCATCCACCTCTGAGAGGTTTACTGTGTGATTCAGTCCCTAGATTATTCTCGCACTTTCTGTCAATTGGCATTTACATCCCTAGACTAACATTTTCAGCTACATCCCCATTTATAAACCAGCTGTTACTCATTATAATGTGTTACCATCAACTCTGTCCATTTCCACACTTTTACAGTAAAGCTAATTAAAACTTCTATATACATTAAATATCAGTAGTCCATCTCAGTCCTCTTCTTATCTCCTCTAAGAATCCACCACCTACCACCAGGTCTTGAAGATATTTTTCTACATTTTCTTCTAGAATCTTTATGGCTCTTGCTTTTATATTTAGGTTTTTGATTCATTTTGAGTTAATTTTTGTATAGGGGTCATCTTTCCTTCTTTTGCTATGGATATCAAATTTTCTCAACACCATTTGTTGAATGGACTGTTCTGCCTGAGCTGGGTGGGTTTGACAGGCTAGTCAAAAATCACTTGACCATAGATGGGAAGGTCTTTTTTTTAACCATCAATTCAGTTACATTGGTCTATGTGTCTGTCTTTATGCTAATACACATGCTGTTTTTACCACTGTAGCTAGGTAAAACAACTTAAAGTCCGGAGATGAGAGTCCTCCGACTTCGCTTTTTCCTTTTTAAGATGTTTCTGGTTATTCAGGACCCCTTACCCTTCCAAGTAAATTTGACAATCATGTTTTCCATTTATTTAAAAAATGCTGGTGGAATTTTTATCAGGATTGCATTGAATCTGTATATCAATTTGAGTAGAATTGACATCTTAATGATATTTGGTCTTTCAACCCATGAGCATGGAATGTTCTTCCAATTATTTAGGTCTTTTTTTATTTCTTTTAACAATGAGTTGTAGTTTTCTGAGTACGAGTGCTTTACATCATTAGTTAAGTTTATTCTTGAATATTTGGGTTTTATCTATCATATTTTATTTTCACCACTCTTTTGACACTTTTAGTTACTTTTATTGATATACTCTTCATTTCTAGACTCTCTTCCAGACCTCGCTCTCCTGTCTTTTCTTTTCAGGCTATAGCACACCCTTTAGTATTTACTGCAAAGCAGGTCTCTTGGTTATAAACTCTCTCAGTTTCTGTTTATCTGTGAATATTCTAAACTCACCTTCATTTTTGAAAGACAATCTTGCTGGATATAAAATTCTTGGCTGGAAGTTTTTCTCTTGCAGTATCTTAAATATATCATACCACTGTCTTCTTGCCTCCATGGTTTCTGATAAGTGATTGGCACTTAATCTTATTGGGTATCCCTTATATGTTATGCATCGCTTTTCTCTTGCTGCTCTCAGAATTCTCTCTTTGTCTTTGGCATTTGACATTCTGATTAGTATGTGTCTCGGAGTTGGTCTATTCAGATTTTTTCAGATGGGAGTATGTCATGCTTCTTGGACATGGATATCTATGTCCTTCAATAGGGTTGGGAAATTTTCTACCATTATTTCTTCAAATATTCTTTCTGCCCCTTTTCCCTTCTCTTCTCCTTCTGGGACATCCATGACATGTATGTTTGCATGTTTCTTGCTATCCTTTAGTTCCCTGAGACCTTGTTCAACTTTTTCCAATCCTTTCTTCATCTGTTCTTTTGTATGCTCACTTTCAGAGGCCATTTCTTCAAGCTCACCAATCCTTTCTTCTGCTTTCTCAAATCTGCTATTATATGATTCCAGTATATTTTTAATTTCATTTATTGCACCTTTCATTCTCATAAGATCTGCTATTTTTCTATGTATGCTTTCAAATTCTTCTTTGTGCTCATCCAATGTCTTCTTAATATCCTTAATTTCTTTAGCCATCTCATTGAATTTACTAAGAAGATTTGTTTGAACATCTACGATTAGTTGTCTCAACTCCTTTAAGTCATCTGGAAGCTTATCTTGTTCCTTTAACTGGGACATCTCTTTCTGTTTCTTGGTGTGAATTTTTTGTTGGTGTCTTGGCATCTGGCTTACTAGAGTATTTATTCTGGGTGCAGTTTTTCTCTTTAGTTTAGGGCTTCCTGCTCTTTCTCCCTTGATGGTTGTGTAGTAGGAGCCAAGGATGTAGTTGGTGCTATAAGCTGTGGAGGCTCAAGCTACCCTCATTGCCCCAAGGACCAATAAAGCTTCTCCCCACTTTCTCTTTTGCCAGGGGTAGGGACAGAGCCACAGCTGTGTGGAATAATCCAAGTCATGCAGGCCTAGACTGTAGTTGCCCAGAGACACTGATGAAGCTTCACATCCCTTTATCCCCTGCCTGGGGCAGGCATGGAGCTGCAGGTGTGGGCAGCAAGCTATGCAGTACAGATCCAAGATGGCCACAGTTGCCCCGGTAGATTTCCAATTATTCAGTCTGTGTCAGCTAAATGTACCTGCAGTTACCTGGATAGGCTGGTGCAGGGCCTGTCAGCTTCTTCCCTGCTAGAGGTGGGGCTGAAGCCTAGGCTAGGGCTGCAGGCCAATCTGGGTGAAAGAAACTGGTCTCTACTGTCACTGTGATTTTCAGTCAGCCTGGCTTCCCCTCATGCTGGGGGTGGAATCAAAATGGCGGCTACTGGCCTCCTTCTGATTTGGAAAGGCTCAAACTTTAGCTGTTCTTAGGGTTATACTTTAGCCAGCTGAATTGACTAATCAGTAGCTGAAATCGGTGGCCAACCGTCTCTTCCTCCCCTGTTTTTGGGAAATGGAGCTTCCAATTCCTGCCACAGAATAGCTCCTGGGGCGGCTTGTGCTGCCAAAGAAGGATGATCACCGGCCTCCACAGTGTGCCCTGTAATTTCCTGTAGAGGCTGGCACAGCTCCCCCTAGCTTCCTCCCTGCCTGAGGTGGGCCTGGGGCTTACGCTAGAGCCACAATCTGATATAGATGGAATAAAGCCAGTCCCTACCAGCACTGTGATTTTCAGTTAGCCTCACTTCCCCTCATGTCAGGTACGGAGTTAAGATGGTGGCCACCTACCTCTTTTTTACTTGGACAGGTTCAAACTTTAGCTGTTCTTAGGATTATACTTTAGCCCACTGAATTTACTAATCAGTAGCTGAAGTTGGTGCCCAACCGTCTCTTCCTCCCCTATTTTGGGAAGTGGAGCTTCCAGTTCCAGCCACAGAACAGCTTCCAAGGCAGCTTGTGCCTCCAGTGGAGAATGGGCACTGGCCTCTGTGGCATGGAGTGCTCTAGTTACAAATCTTCTCTGCAGATGGGCAGTCTCCTCCTTCCATTCTTTCAAAGATGTTGCAGGATGCACTTCTGGTCTCCTGCAGCCCCCAAATAAGTGCTTTAGTTGTGGGTGATCACCAACTGCCCCATAGCAGGAGCTGATTCTCGGAGATCTTTACTCTGCCACCATCTTGCTGGTTGTCTCCCAATTCACTCTTGGAAACTCAATTTACATATTATCTCTTTTGTGAAGTCTTCTCTTTAGCCTTTTGGTCACACTCTCCTTTTTGCCACCAGTGCACTTTTGCATAGATGATTGCTGCCCTTGCTACACAGAATTGTAATTGTGTTTTTTACATATGTCTCTCTTCTCCTCCATAGAGAGTTCCTGGAGGCCAGGGACCACCATTTTTTGTTGTTGATTGGAATTCCCTTAGGATGGTGCTTGGAGAATGGTGGTTAGCTATCAACATGAAATTTGAATAAGTAAAAAAACAGTGGTTAACATAATACTTATTATCACTTTACAGATATAAAGAAGAAAGAAACACTGGTGTTGCTGACTGAAGTTCACCTCTAATAAGTGGCAGCAGTGCTTGACTCCAGTTAGAATATCTTCCCACTGTTTTATACATTACTTCTTATGTTTTTCCTTATTACCATCTATGTATTTAAGAGTAATCCCAGAAATCAGATATGAAGGCAGGACTGAGCCAGAGTTCATAAATGGCTGACATAGTAAAAAAATTGGGTGTACCTTTGATGAGAAAATCCTGAATAATACAGGTCCACATCCTCCCTTTGAGGCATGTAGCAGGATCTGCTTTCAAAGAATTTTATTAGCAGCTAATCAAGATGTTTTTGCTTAAGTCTCCTGATTAGCCATTAGTGTACTAAGAGTAAATCAGGGTTAAAGTAGCTTCTGATTTGTTTTACATTTTAAATGTGCTTTGTTTGGGGGGAAGAAGAGAGTGCAGGAATGTGCCCTCCCTGTTCCTGATGTTTCAGTTCTGCCAAGAGAGCTCTTTAGAGTAATTCCAAGTTCTGTTCCTTTTCTCACTCTGCCTCTGGAATGGACAAGAAAATTATCTGGAAAATTTGGGAAGAATTAACTGGGCATACTTAACTTGACTAATTCTCTTCTCTCCCTTGAGAATGTGAATGGGTTTCTTCTCTATCTCCAACCCATGAATTACTACTTGATAAGTCTGCCCATTTCTGGAGTTCAGTTATCAGATCATTTGGTTCTAATTCAAACCTTAGTTCTTGAACCAGTGTTTTCAAAAGTAAAATGAGTAATTTGGCCTCCAACTGTACTCTATTATTTTACTTGCTAACTTCTTCCAAACCTGAATGGAACAAAGGTGTTTTACTTATTAAAAGGCCTTTGAAAACCCCAATATTTGGTATATTATTTGGGAGCATCAAGTAATAAAAAGAAAGGAGTAGAATTTGAGAGAATAAAACGTCTGTGAAGAGGGATTTGCTATTGCCAGGAAAGGTGGATTTGTACCTTAGTCTTTAATGTGTGGCAGGATGTATTGACCTTGACAGTTTGAAGATATTTTGATTAAGTCAGGCAGGTTTGTGCAGTAAAGTTCTGAGTCCTGGGGAAAGGTTTTTTTGCCAACTGTATTAGTTTGCTAGAGCTGCTGTAACAAATTACCATGAACTTGATGGCTTAAAACAATAGAAATTCATTCTCTCACAGTTCTGGAAACCAAAAGTCTGAAATCAAGGTGTTGGCAGGGCTGTGCTCCCTCCAGAGGTTCTAGGACAGAATGTGTTCCTTGCCTCTTCTAGCTTCTGGTGGTTGTCAGCTTCCCTGGCTTGTGGCCACATCATTCCAATATCTGCTTCTGTCTTTACCTCACCTTCTCATCCTTGTATCCATGCTTTCTCCTGTCTGTAACAAATCTCCCTTCACCCTCTTCTAATAAGGATACTTGCTATAGGATTTAGGGACCAGCTGGATTATCTAGCATGATCTTCTCATCTCAAGATCCTTAACATATCACATCTGCTAATATTCTTTATCCAAATACATTTACAGGTCCAGAGGTTAGGATGTGGACACGTCTGGGGGGCGGGCGGCAGGGGTACCATTCAATCCACTACACAAGTAGTGGGTTTATCTTGGCTGATGACTGCAACTTATGACATAGGGGAGCGGCTGTTTCTGTAGAGGGAGGGACATAAGTGAAGGCTTAAAGAAGTGGTCTCAGAGAGTTGCAGGGGGCTGAGAGAATGACGGGGACAGAATGAAGAAAGGACCAAGAAGATCCTTAGTATACAGAGACTTTTATCTGACACTTCAGGATGCTCAAGAGTTTACTGGGCAGGACAGTCTCAGGAAGCTTCCTATCTTAGTTTACTTTTTTTTTAGGCACAGCTTTTCCTAAGAAGGTTTGACTGAGACAAAGATTCAATTGTAGAAAAAATAAACTCTACAGGACTTGTCAGCACTGACATGGGTGGTTTGCCCATAGGCTTAAGTGATTCCCTTTACCACATGGATCCAAGTTGGCTCAGGATTGGTTATTCAAATATGAGAGAGAAATGTTCTGTAGAAGGCATCTTTCTCATGCCTATTCAGTTCCACAGTAGGAGGCAGTAAAAATGGGCAATGTAGAACAGGACCATAAAATCTACACCTGAGAGACTAGTAAGGCAATGTCATGAGATAGAATCCACAATCAATTCAGAACTGTGGTGTAAGAAGCAGGGTGATCAAAGAAGTGTAAATTCACAGCCCATGCATGAGAGTTGCACAGAGTCTCCTGGTTCTGTCTAAGTTCACAGCTCAAAAATTTCAAATAAGTAGCAAAGACTAGTGGACCTTCTAGTGAGGCTAAAACCAAGGAGATTTTACTTTTTTTTTTTTCAAATGCCATTGAGTTTCTGCTATGTTTTTTGGCCATACTCTGTACTGGATTCTGAAAGCATTTTTTTTTTTGGCCTAATTTAACTGCTTTAGGGGCTGGGAATGGGTTTGCTTTCTAGCAGAATTGAGGTTTTCATCATTGTATACGAAGAACTTTGGATATGATTTAATTAATATGTCTTCTCACCCATTCCAGAGACATCTGGGAGGAAAGTTTAACTTGCCCACCTTTTGTCCTTGGACAAAAGAGCATCCCCATGAAAATGAGAGAAGGATTATCCTGGTAAACTTCTGGTCTTTTTCCTGAGGAGGATAGCCACAATATATTGACTATGGATTTAAAAGCCCAGTTAAATGGATTAAGAGATTTAAAAGCAGAAGATTATTAGTGACAATTTTTCTTTTCCTTCCTAATGCTACCTTGATGTGAAGGAAATTTGATAAGTGTAAGTTTTAACCTCCCAGTTCTTTACTCAGTGCCACTGGGTAAACAAAATGGCCTATTTTTGGTAAATTTAGAAAGAATAGCTGGTTATGCTTTGCTCAGCTCTTCCTCATCTTGGGAATGAGCTTACTTATAGAGAGAAAGCTTCGCTGCTCCTCCATGCTACATGGGTATGGGTCTAACATGGGCATACCTCTCTCACATGGAGTTGTCTAGATCCAAGCTGCCTGCTGCTGAGTAGGCACATCTGCATGATTCTGGAGTTCAGTTAGCAGACTCACTTTGCTCTTTCGTTAAGCCAAGTCTTCCATCATAGACTATATCTGTAAAATAGTGGCATCAGGGAAGGCTACATCATTTGTGTGGTCTAGTGCAAAATGAAAATGCAGGGAAAATGTGATGTTAAAGGTATTAAATATAAAGCCTTTTCCTTTCTTTCATGATCTCTCTCTTGAATTGTCATGGTATTTTCTATTTGTTATTTAAGGGTTTTCTAAGGATATAAAATTTGAAATTTGAATTTTACCATTCATCTTTAGACTGTGCAATGCCAGTTCTAGAAGTAAATATAAGAACACCTAACTCATATGTGGAATCAACAAAATTACACAATTCCTATTTTGTAGCTTGTATATGCACATGTATTTCATTTTTACCAGAAGAGTAGAAACACTGTACAAACTAACTTAACTGCTTTTACTTCACTTCTTGATATGCACACAGTCTACCAACACTGTCAAACCTTCAACTTACTATTAAGTAAGGAAGGACTCAAAGGAATGAGAAAATGACTATGAGTTGCCCTATCTTTCCTTTTCTTTCTAATTCATTATATTCAGCCTAAGTGGTTGGTTAATACAGGGAAATAAAATTAATAAATAAGGATATGGTAGGGTTCAGAGGTCATTCTTGTTTCTCACAACACTATTGCCTTCTTCATGTTTTAGAAGCAAATTCTGTTTTGAATAGAAAGCATGGCTTTGTGGGGCTGCCAGCATTCCTGCTCAGTCTTAGAAGTATTGATTTGAACATTAGCACAGAATTCTGGTGGACCCACAGTGCATGGGAATTCATCAAGTGAGTACAAAGTAGAAATATTATGGAAGCCATATAGCAAGCACTGTGAGCATTACATGCAAATGTGACAGCCAGGAATGGTGGCAGAAATACTTATTGCCCCTATTGCCTCTGCTCTCTTGTATGTTACCTTGTCCCATTGGACTTCACTTACAATATACATGTTCAAAGATAAAATTATTAAGAATTTTGAGATATCAAGAGTAGAATGTTAACCCAAGCATGGAGCCCTTCTGAGCCCAGGACCAGGGCAACTGCACATGTCATATGCCCTGGGTTACTATTTTGATCTCCATCTTTAGATTTTCATCTTATTTATCATTTTATTCAGAATCTTTAGTGGGGGCATATTCTCTTTATTGTTCACCAGTTTGGAGACGTTAACAAAACAATCAACTGAAGCTGTGACTGACTTTGTAAAATTCTTGTCAAACTCAAGAACTCTAGAATGTCATGTTAGGTCTTCAGAGGTCATAGTAGCTTGTTGGTCATTGGGACCCCTGGCAAAATCCTAAAGTGGACTTTGAGCCTAATATTCAGGCTCAGTCCACACGGGAGTTAAAGTTTTTAATAGAAGAAGAGAAGACTGGTCTGTCCTAAGCAAATTTCATCAAACTGTGACCTTTGGACCACTGGCGGCAAGCTCACCTAGAGTGCTTGTTAAATTGAAGATTTCTGAGGCCCACCAAAACTGCAGAGTCAGGATTTTTTTTAGCTAGGGCTCTGGAATCTGTAATTCAAAAACACCCCAGGGAATTCTTATGCACACTTAAGTTTGAAATTCACTAAGGGATGGATATTGATAAAAAGTGCAAACATAATGTCATGAACATTTCTCAGGTAGGTGGAAGAGGATGGTCAATAATGGCACAGTGTCAAAGACAGTAGAGGGTATCATATAGATTTTTGTCCAGACTCATAAAAGTTACTTTCCAGAGGAATTTACCCACCAGAAAGAACAAGGTGTTTTCTCTTTAGGGCTGGAAATGTATAATGTTTTAAAATCAATTTATCTAAATTTTACTGAAATAGCTGTTATCCTGGTGTGTGTGTGTGTGTGTGTGTGTGTGTGTGTGTGTGTGTGTGTGAGTCTCCAATCCCAGCCCCTTGTTTTTGGCATGGGAAGTGATTTGGCTCCAATCAGAGCATTTTGAGCTGCGTCGTCATCAGAGCAGGAATGGGACTGGTTGCTATGGATCAGGGCCTGTGAACAAACTCAGAAGTGGAAGTTTTGGGGCTGGAAGGGGTGGAGCATTCAGAGTTAGCAACTGGTTCACAGATAGCCCCAAAAGGGAAGAGGCAAAACTAGCTCCTGGAGGTAGAGTCACAACAGAATTGTACCTTAATCCTTGATTTTTCTCTGGCTGTTATGGCTAAAGGAAGTAAGAAAGACTTTCTGCTGATTATTTTCTTCTGTGTCCAGAATCTAGTCTCTTCACTGAGACACTGACAGCCCTCCCCACCCCACTAACTCAATTATAAGCATCTTATAGTAAAGGGATTATATTTTATAGCTCTTTTTTGTCCCCAATGCCTAACCATGCCTAGAATAAATGATGTCCTGTATGACTATGTGTTGATTTGTTTTAGACAACATAAGTACATGCATGTTCTTATTTCTCTCTGAGAAATGAGAAATTTACCCAAATTCCACAATATTCAAACATCAAGCCCTTAAATTTCCTTGAACACAGAGATCTATAAATTGTTGCCATACCCCCTCCTCATATCCCACCACTCTCTCAAATGGTCCTTCCAGAGATTAGTTATTGCTTTTAATAGAAAAGAAATAGGATTAGAAGGATGAGCAAAGAGAAAGAACTTGATTCTCAAAAGAACTTCTTTCACAAAAGTAAAGCTAAAAAGGTCAAAAAGTCAAATTAGTTTGGGATTTATGACTATTATAAATGATAAGGAACATTGACAAGAAATATCACAGAGCTGATTGCTATTATCATCTTTTCACTTTCCATTACAGTTGTTTATATTATTTTCATGGGATTTTACTGAAGTTATTGAGTTTTTTTTTTTTAAT
>JAQZBX010094747.1:0-11975 GCA_029593785.1 Cabassous unicinctus | reverse complement strand
GTTACAGAAAAGTAACCTACAGAATAAAGCAGCTTCCCACATACTCAAAATCCTCCCCTTATTCCACGTTCCCCTAATAATAATATTTTACCTGTGGATGGTACATTTGTTACAATTGATGTAGAAATATTGAAACATTTCTTCTAACCATGGTCAATGATTTACATTATGGTTTACATTTTGGACCATACACTTTTAAAATTTTGATGAAATTTAACTTTGCCTATATCCATCATTGCAAAATCATGTAGTAAAATTCCATCACCCCCCAAATGCCCCATGTTCCATCAATTCTATTCCACCCACCCCCTTCCCCTTGGGACCCATGACAACGACCAAGCTTCACTCCTTGAAGAACAAGATTCATAATTACTTACAACATTGAGGGATTTACATACTGGCCTTTCTTCCCCTATTAGGCACTGCCTCTGCTTTAAAGATACTCCCATCCATCTGTTTAAGAACATAGTGGGACTCCCCAGGATGGGAGTCTAACACCTTGCTACTCATTATGTGGGTCTCCAGCCACTGATACAAAACACTCTGACAAAATGAACACTCACACACTCCCAAGAAGCCTGCCCCAGGTGCATCCTATCCTGAATGCCCCCAAAATCCAACACCCTAAACCAACAACCCCCCCCGCCATATTGCCAAAAGAACATTCCCAATGTTGTAGTTTCAACCACATTCCAGCAAATCCCCAGAATTTCCCTTCTCCCTCCACCAGCCATCTTCCCAGTTCCATGGACAGTCCAACTCACCCTACCCAACCTACATCCCTCATGAACTAACACTGCCCAACCCAATAGTATCACTACACCACTGTCATGCCCATCCACTGCACAACTACACCCTTCCACCTTAACATATATTTTGCCCATATAGGCAGTGACTCACAACCTTCTTCTCCATTTCTGTCTCCTGAAAACCTATCTTCCAGACTCTAGCCCTATGAGTCTGCTCAATTTGATTAATTCACATCAGTGAGGTCATGTAGTAATTGTCCTCAGTGCCTGGCTTGCTTCACTCAACATAGGGTCTTTAAGATTCATCCATGTTTTCCTGTGTGTTAATACTGCATTTCTTCTTATAGCTGAGTAATATTCCATTGCATGTATATACCACAATTTGTTTATCCATTCATCTGTTGATGCACATTTGGATTGTTTTCAACTTTTGGCAATAGTGAATAATGCTGGTATGAACATTGGTGTGCATATATCAGTTGAAGTCTCTGCTTTCAATTCTTCTGAGTATATACTGAGTAGTGGGATTGCTGGAGCATATGACAATTCTATAGTTAGCTTCCTGAGGAACCACCAAACTGTCATCCACAATGGCTGCACCATTTACATTCCCACCAACGGTGGATAAGAGTTCCCATTCCTCCAATCCTCTTCAACACTTGTAGCCCTCTGTATTTTTAATAGCCACCAGTCTAGTGGGTGTAATATGATATCTTATTGTAGTTTTGATTTTCATTTCCCTAAAAGCTAGTGATGTTGAGCATCTTTTCGTGCACTTTTTAGCCATTTGTATTTCTTCTTTGAAGAAGTGTCTATTCAAATTACTTGCTCATTTTTTAAATGGTTTGCTTGTCTTTTTATTTTTGAGGTGTAGGATTTCTTTATATATGTTCAATATTAGACCCCTATCAGATATATGGTTACCAAATATTTTCTCCTATCATGTAGGTTCTCTTTTCATGGTCTTGACAAAAAAACTCTGAAATGCAAAAAGATTTTGATTTTGACAAGGTTCCATTTCTCTTTTTTTCTTTCATTGCTCGTGTTTCTGGAGTAAAGTTCATGAAACCATCTCCTAATACAAGATCCTGTAGATGCTTCCCTACATTATCTCCCATGATCTTTATGGTCTTGGCTCTTTTATTTAGATCTTTGATACATCTAGAGTTAATTTTTGTATAAGATGAGAGATGTTGTTCTGCTCTCTTTATTTTGGATATGGATATTGAGTTTTCCTAGCACCATTTGTTGAAAAGGCCATTGTCACACAGTTGAATGGGTTTGATGGCCTTGTCAAATATCAGATGACTGTATAAGCGTGTATCTATATTAGAATTCTCAACTTTGTTTCATTGGTCGGTATGTCTATCCATATACCAATACCCTGCAGTTTTGACAACTGCAGTTTTAGTATGTTTTAGTCAGGTAGTGTGATTCTTCTGATTTCATGTTTCTTTTTCAATATGTCTTTGGCTATCCATGGCCCCTTGCCCTTGCAAATAAATTTCATAGTTAGCTTTTCCAATTTAGTAAAAAATGCTGTAGTTATTTTTATTGGGATTGCATTAAATCTGTAAATCAGTTTGGATAGGATAGATATGTTAATGACGTTCAGTCTTCTTATCCATGAACAGGGAATATTCCTCTATTTAGGTCTTCTCTGATTTCCTTTAACAATGTTGTACATCTTTAATTAAATTTATTCCTAGGTATTTGATTCTTTTAGTTGCTATTGTAAATGGATTTTGTTCTTTCTTTCCTCCTCAGATTGCTCATTATAGGTGTACAGAAATGCTATTATTTTTGTACATTAATCTTATAACCTGCCACTTTACTGAAACTCATTTATAAGCTCTAGAAGCCTTGTTGTATATTTCTCATTGCTTTTGAGTTATAAGACCATGTCATCTGGAAATAGTGAAATTTTTACTTCTTCCTTTCCAATTTGCATATTTTATATCTTTTTCTTTCCTACACAATTGAGCAAGTCCTTCTAGCATTATGTTAAATCAGAGCAATGTCAGTGAGCATCCTTGTCCTTTTCCCAATCTTAGAAGAAATCTTTTAAGATTTCAACATTGAATATGTTGTTAGCTGTGGGTTTTTCATATATATCCTTTATTATGTGGAGGAAGTTTCCTTCTATTCCTATCTTTTGAAGGATTTTTATCAGGAAAGTGTGCTGCATTTTGTCAAATGCTTTTTTTTCATCTATAGAGATCATCATGTGATTATTTTCTTTTGATCTGTTTATGTGGTATATTATATTGACTGATTTTCTTATTTTGAAACATCCTTGCATACCAAGGTTTGGTAATGGGGTATAATTCATTTCATGTTTTGTTGAATATGATTAGGAATTTAATTTTTAGAGGGTTTTAGCATTTGGATTCATTAGAGAAATTTCTCTATAGTTTTTCTTTATTGTGGCATCTTTGGTTTGCTTTGGTATTAGGGTGATATTGTCATCAAAGAATGAGTTAGACTATGTTCCCTCCACTTTTATTTTTGGAAAAAAATATGCAGAATTGTTGTCAGTTCTTTCTGGAATATTTGGTAGAACTCACTTGTGAAGCCATCTGGACTTGGGCGCCTCTTGTTTGGGAGGTTTTTGATGAAAAATTCAATCTAATTATTTGTGATTGGTCCATCTAGTTCATTGATATCTTCATTTATTAATGTAGGCTGCTTGTGTGTTCCTCAGAAGTGGTCCATTTCCTCTAAATTTTCCATCTTGATAGCATGCAATTACTCAAAGTATCTTCTTATGATACTTTTTAGCTCAGTAGGATCAATGGTGATATCCCCTTCCTCATTTATTATTTTATGTATTTGCATTTTCCCTCTTTTTTTCTTTGTTGCTTTAGCTAAGGGTTTGCCAATTTTATGAATCTACCCCAAGAACCAGCTTTTGGTTTTATTTTTTCTAGTGCTTTCTTATTTTCAATGTCATTTAGCTCTGCTCTAACCATTGTTATTTACTTCTTTCTACATGCTTTGGGGTTAGTTTTTTTGTTCATTTTCTAATTCCTCTGGGTGTGCAGTTATATCTTTGATTTTAGCTCGTTTTTCTTTTTTCATATAGTCATTTATGGCTATGAATTTCCCTCACAGTATAGCTTTTGCTGTATCCCATAGGTTTTGATAAATTTTTTGTAATTCTCATTTGTTTCAAGGTAGTTACTGATTTCTTTGCAATTTTCTCCTTGATGAACTGATTATCTAAGAGTGTGGTGTTTATCTTCCATATCTTTGTGCCTAATCCTCTTCTCTGCCCCTTACTGATTTCCAGCTTTTTTCCATTGTAGCTAAGAAATTACTTCATATAATTTCAATCTTTCTGAATTCACTGAGTGTTTTTCTGTGGTCTAGCATGTGGTTTATCCTGGAAAATGATCCATGTACACTTGAGAAGAACGTATAACCCACTGTATTTTGGTATAAAGTTTTGTATATATCTATTAGGTCCAGATCCTCTAATGCATTATTCAAAGTCTTTGTTTCTTTATTGATTCTTTGTTGAGATGCTCTGTCTAATGGTGATAGTAGTGTATTAAAGTCCCCCAATATAATGTAGAGGCATTTATTTCTCTACTTAGTTTTTCCAATGTTTGCCTCGTGTATTTTTAGGCACCCTGATTAGGTCCATAAATTTTTATGATTGTTCTTCTTGATAGATTTCCCCTTTTATTAATATATAGTGTTTTTCTTTGTCTCTTACAATAGTTTTTCATTTAAAATCTATTTTGTCTGATATTAGTGCAGCTACTCCCACCTTTTTATTTTTTTGGTTATTGTTTGCATGTAAAATTATTTTCCAACCATTTATTTTATCCTACTTGCATACCTGGTCTAATGTGAGTTTCTTGTAGACAGCATATAGATAATTCAAATTTCCTCACCCATTCTGCCAATTTGTTTCTTTTATTGCAGGGTTTAAGCCATTAACATCCAGTATTATTACTGTCAAGGAATTACTTACATTAGTCATATTTTGTTTAGGTTCATGTATGCCATATGTTGTTTTCTCTTTTTCTCTTTTTATTTGTTCTTACACTCATCTCTAACTCTCTCTCTCCTGTTTTTTCCTTTCAACCTGCAGAACTCCCTTTATTATTTCTTGAAGCACAAAAATTCTTATTGACAATCTCTCTTAACTTCTGTTTATCTCTGAATATTTTGAACTTTCTCTCATTTATGAATGCCAGGTTTGCTGGATGGAGAATTCTTGGCTAGAAGTTTTTTCATTTAGCACCTTAACTATGTCATACTACTGCCTCCTTGCCTCCATGGTTTCAGATGAGAAAACATCACTTAATGTTATTGAGTTTCCCTTGTATGTGAAGGATCTCTTTTCTCTTGCTGTTTTCTGTATTTTCTCTTTCTCTTGCACATTGGACAATTTTACAAGTATATGTCTTCATGTAAGCCTGTTAGGATTTATACTGTTTGGTGTGCAATGGGCTTCCTGGATATGTAAGTCCGTGTCCCTTAATAGAGATGTGAAATATTCAGCCAGTATTGCCTCCAACACTCCTTCTGCCATCTTTCCCTACTCTTCTCCCTCTGGGATGTCTATAATGCAAAAGTTTGCGTGTTTCATGTTGTCACACAGGTCCTTAAGTCCCTGTTGGATATTTTTCTTTCTTTTTATCTATCTTTTCTACTATCTGTCTGATTTCAGATGTACTGTCTTCCAAATTGCTGATTCTTTCCTCTGCCTATTCAAATGTGCTGTTATGTGCTCCCAGTGTAATTTTGATTTCTTGCAGTGTGCCATTCATCACCATCATATCTGTTATCTTTTCATGTAGGTTTACAATTTCTTCAGTATATTCTCCAAGTTTCTTCTTAATATCACAATCTCTTCCTTCACCTCATTAAGTTGATTCATGATATTTGTTTGGACATCTCTGATTAGTTGTTCCATGTTCTGCATTTCCTCCTGTTTTTTGGTTTGTTCATGAGACTAGGCCATGTCTTCCTGTTTCATAGTATACCTTGTAATTTTTTGTTGGTGTCTAGACATGCTTTTATCTTGATAGGTTTATTTGGTTGGCTAGCTTCTCTTTCCACTCTAGGGTTTTGTTTTGTTGGTTTTTTTTGCTGTTGTATGTATGGTAAAGCTTCACATTGACACTTCATTCTTCTTCTTCTATTTCCTTGATGTTGTCTATGTTCCCTTGGAACAAAAAATTAGGACCAGAGAAAAGGAAAGAGATAAGAAGAGAAAAAGAATAATTGTAGTAATAATAAAAATGTCAAAGATGAGCCATACAAGACCTAGGAAAATAAATAAAATGTCATAAGAAGTATAGAGTTATAAAAATAAAAATGCAGAATAGAAACAATGAAATGACAAACAAAATAGAGAAAAATATATAAGATGAATTAAAAGCTTGGAATTATGAGAAGAGAAGAAAAACAGAAAAAAGAAAAGATAAAGAGAAACTTAAAAAATAAGGAAAGAAATCAGAGAAAAAAAGAGTGAGAAAGAAAAAACAAAAAATAATTGAAGACCAAACATAAAGAGGTGGAATGAATGAAAAACAAATGAAGGCAGCAAATACAAAAATGAAGGAAAGAAATGAAATAATGTAGGTAGAAAAAATCAGTAAAAGAAATAAAAGGGTCGAGGGAAGAAAGGGGAAGCACAACAACAACAAAAAAGAAAATAGCAGCAATAAGAACAACAACAAAAACAACCAAAGACAAACAACCTTCCCTCTTTGGCCCCTAAAGATCTTCTCAGGTTGCCGGTGTTCATCCATCAATCACCCTGTATCCTGCCCTCTCTGCACATGATGTACAAGGCTTTAGAGATTAAAAAATAAATAAATAAAAATAAAGGAGCCTTTTTAAAAATGAAAGATCCGAGAAAGCCTAAAACAAAAAGAATATTTGTATGTTTCCTGTCATTGGGTATCAACTGGATGACTGATAACCAGGTCAATCATGGTCTTTACCAACCCTGAAATGAAACCAGGTGCCTCATATATGCAAGTCAGGAATTCCTCCCTGAGCTAAACTGTCTCCTTAGGTTGATTAGTCTTCAGAGAGCTATCTGTCCGCTTTCACCCAAGTGTTCTTAGACTTCTATAGCTTGCTAGAGTCCTGCTGATTAGGTGTCTGTCCCCTCCCCTCTCTAATCTAATTGCTTTCTCTCTCCTGGCAGCTGGGCATGACAAAGAATGAGGAAAAAATGGAAATTCAGTAGATCCAAGTGAAAGAAAGAGACCAAGCACATTGCTGAAGATTCTGACAGCAATTATGAAGAGGGTCCCATAAGCTGGTCATCATTGAGAGTGACCTGGAACATGCAGAGGAGTGGGCTGATCTCTCAGAAAGCCAAGTTCTACAGTTGGAGCAACAGTTAAGAATGGGCGACACATTGAAAACCTTAATGGCTGCAGAGAATAAATTCTGGCAGTAGGAAGACAAGTATGTGGAAGAGATCAAAGTCCTTTCTGACAAGCTGAAGAAACCTGAGACTCAGGCTGAGTTTGCAGAGAGGTCAGTAACTAAACTGGAGAAAAGCATTGATGTTTTAGAAGAGAAAGTGGCTCATGCCAATTAAAAAAACCTTAGTATGCATCAGATGGTGGATCAGACTTTACTGAAGCTAAACAACATGTGAAAACATCCCTACCTGCTACCACATTCTTTCATTTTGTTTTCATTGTTTTTTTGTTTTGTTTTGTTTTTAAACACCTGCTTGCCATGAAACCCCTTAAATGCATTTCTTATTTACTTTTTTACCACTATCACAGAAACATCCACAAAGTACCAACTAGGTTAGGTGTTGAGGTAAAGCACACAAAAAAGTCAAGCCCATGTCAGGGCAATAATGGTCTAAATGTGCCATTTCCCAGGTTTGTGTTGCCACACTTTGTAGAGTTTAGCAGCACAGTATGCTTAATTTGATCTAGAAGTCCTAACTGAAGCACAAAGATTTCCATTCAAAGTGCCAATGATATATTCAACAGGAAGATTAATGTCAGAAAGAAAATCAGGTGTTGATTGATGCTACTTTAAACAAAAGTTCTCACTGTGATCTTTTGTTCAATATTGTACAATTTAGAATTCTGTCCAACACTAAATTATTTTGTCTTAAGTTTTACTACAAGATGAGAATTTGGATCCTATATGCCTGAATTCACTAAAGTCAAGGGTTTGTAAACCATGCTGCTTTTTAAAGACTGCAGTTTCCTTGAGATTGGAACTCTTGCAGCTCATTACAATATGTAGGATAGCCTTCAGTGTGGATTTCCACTCTTCAATTCTCCATGCTAAAGTGAAAAATTTAGTAACTACATACAATTGATAAAGAAAAAAAACACATTTTGTGAGTTATATCTATATGTAAACATTGTATAATGATATGGAATAAAATCCACATTGTAGAACATTTTCTAAAGGAAAAAAACCTCTTGAAATTTTCCAATTTTTCCTAAATATCACTTGTCATAATTACAATTAATCCTCCAATTATGTGGTTGGTTATTTAATGTCTATCTCCCTCATTAAAGAGAATATTCATTCCATGAATCTAAATGAGTGCTTAACCCCAGCACTAGACAAAACATTTAATATATATTAATTCAAGTAGGTGATCAGTGAATGCTTATTGAATATTTGAATTTCAGAATTTCAGAAAGCACCACATAATGAAGATTATTTTTGAATCACAATTGAAAACCAATTGAAATCTCTTTCACCATTTCTAACACATTTTATTTTATTTTTTCCTTTTATGTAACAATAAATTAAGTAAGTAGAGGAAATTATTGTGGTACATGAATTTGTATTCCTAGGGCTTTAGAACTTTTGGCCAAGTGACCCTTTTCTATTAGTCTTTTCTATCTTATTTAATATAGTCTCTCTCTCTTTTTTAATACCTTGTCTTGGGGATTACAGTGTCTTGTGTCCTGTGTACTTCTGTTAGTCAACTACATTTTTTATTGAGATAAAAGTCATATGAAATAAAATTAACCATTTCAACCATCTTAAATATATACTTCCTAATTTTTTAGTACACTCACTGTATTTTGCAATATCACCAATATTTAATTCTATATTTTAATCACACAAATAGATTCCCTACATCTCTCAGCAGTCAAGCCCACAATAATTCTGTGTAACAAACATTACACATACCATAAAAAGTTTTTATTGCACATGCATCTGGGGTTTTCAGCTGGGTGGCTCTGCAGATCTCCACTGGCCTCTCTGTCATCCGTGGAAGTTCCTTTTGTTCTAAACTGACCTAGAATTGCTTTGGGTGTTGACTGGGATGTCTTGCCTCTGCTCCATGTTTCTCTCAGTCTCTCATATGGCTGGCTTGGTTGTGAACTTATGGTCTGCTTTTACTTTTACAACATATTGTGGTCTTTCCTGACTTAGAGATTTTGTATGTGCTAGTCTATATCTTAGCCTCTACTCCCTAGCCTTCATCTCTTATTTAACTCTTATTAATCTTTCAAATTACATATCTTATCTGACCTTTGAGACATGTTATGAACTTTAATAGCTCTAATGGTCATAATTACAATGATACATCCAATTATGTGTTTAATTATTAAATGTCTGACTCCCTCACTAAAGAGTGTGCTCTCTCCATAAAGTTACATGAGTGTTTTACCCCAGCAGTTGACACAACATCTGATATATATTGAGTAATTCCAGTAGGTGATCAGTGAATGCTTATTGAATAATTGAATTTCTGAAAGCACCTTGTGGTAGTTTGAGATTTTTCTGGATCCCAGAAAAATATGTGCTTAAGCTATCCATTCATGTGCATATGAATATATTATAGATGGGATTTTTTTTTATTCTATTACTTCAGTTGAAGGCCTTTGATTCAATTGGTTCAGTGGGGAGTGACCCATAGTGTGGCTCTTAATCCTTTTACTGGAATCTGTTAAAAACTGAAATTTGGGGGCCACAAAAACAGAGAAAAAGTCCTGGAAGTTGAGAGAGGAAGCCCTGGAACCTGAAAGCAAAAGAACCTGGAGGAGAAATCAGAGATGGGTGGAGGCTGCCATTGTGCCCTGGCACATGCTTGATAGCCCACAGCTGCAGCTCAGAGAGAAAGCATCACATGATAAATGCTTTATTTGGAAATTTTTTCAACCTTGAAACTGAAAGTGTGCAAATTAATAAGTCCCCATTGTAAAAGCCAACTCATTTTTGGTGTATTGTCTTGGCAGACTTTTGCAAATAAACATACCACATAATGAAGATTACCTTTTATAGTCACAGAATTGAAAATCAATTGAAATAACTTTCAATATTATTAACACACTTTATTTTATTTTCCCCTTTTATTTAATGATAAAGTGTACCTGAATTGCAGTGTTAGGACTTTGGAAATTTTAGCCAAGCAGCACTTGCTATTTGTCTTTCCTATCTTATTTAATGTAGTCCTTTTTTGGGGGAAAACCTTGTCTTTGGATTACAATGTCCTGTGACCTGTGTACTTCTGATAATCAACCACTTTCTTATTGAGATAAAATTCATATAAATTAAGGTGAACCATTTTAGTTATTTGAAAAATACCTTTCAGTTTTTTAGTATACTCACAATGTTGTGCTATATTACCATTATCTAATTTCATAATGTTTTCATAACACAGAAAAGAATCACCTTATCTGTCAGAAGTCAATCCTTATTTCTCCCCTGTCCCCATCTCCTGGCAATAGGTAATATACTTTCTGTCTCCATGGATTTGCCTATTCTGGACAATTCACATAAATGGAATCATGTAATTTGTGGCCTGTTTTGACTAATTTCTTTCACTTAGTATAATGTTTACTTGTTTCATCCGTATTGTAACATATATTGGTGCCTCATTCATTTTTGACTGGATAATAATGTATTGTATGGATATACCATGATTTATTTATCCATTAACCTATTGATGGAAGTTTGGAAACATATCCAGTGCTTCTTGTCCATTCACATACCTGCTTTGGAGAAATTTCTACTCAAGCCTTTTGACCAGTTTTAATTGAGCTTTTGATCTATTTGTAGTTGAGTTTTAAATGTTCTTTTTACATTATAGACCTAGACCCATTTCAGATATATGATTTTAAAATATTTTCTCCCATTTTGTGGGCTGTCTTTTCAATGTATTAACAGGGTCCTTTAAGTAACAATATATTTTAATTTGGTGATGCTCAAATTATCTATTTTTTCTTTTGTTACTCAGGTCTTTTCTGATATATCAGGTCAGGAAAAATTACCTCCATGCTTTTTATTTGGAATTTTGTAGTTTTACCTCTTTCATTTAGGTCTTTAATATATTTTGATTTAAATTTTGTATATGGTGTGAGCTAAGTGTTTTCAACTTCATTCCTTAGCATGTGGCTATGTACTTGTGCCAGAACCATTTTTTTTAAAACACCATTCACTACCCATTGTAAGATCTTGCCACCCTTGTTAAAAAACATTGTCCATAGAAATAAAAATGGTTTTATTTCTGGGATTTCAGTTATATTTCATTGATCTATATATAGACCGGTACCACTTTGTCTTGAATATAGTTGCTTTGTGTAATTTTGAGATTTGAAGTGTGAATTATCCCATTTCATACTTCTTTTTCAAAAATAGTTTTGGCCCTTCTGAGTCCCTTGAAATTCTCTATATATTTTTATTTAGCCTGTAAATTTCTACAAAGAAGTCATCCGGGATTGTGATAGGAATTGCTTTGAATCTGTGTATCAATTGGGAGAATATTGCCATCTTAACAATGTTAAGTCTTCCCATCTATGTACTTAAGATCTTTTTAATCAATTAATTGTGCCATCTTTAGTTTCTTTCAACAATATTTTGTAGTTTGCAGAGTTCAGCTTTGCGCTTATTTTGTTATATTTATTCCTAAGTATTTTATTCTTTTTGATACTATAATAAATGGAATTAATTTTATTAATTTTAATTTCAGATTAAAATGCTTATTCACAATTATGGCATTCTGCATAATATTGATTTTGATAAAAGAAATTATTTTATAGCAAAATAAGTGTTGTCATGAGCTCATATATCTGATGATAGAATGGGAGAATGGCATGCAGAAAACTACTTTATAGCTCCTTTGAGAATCATGATCTTCATTCCCTGGATTTTGGAAACAAGATGTGAACGTGGACTAGCTCCTATTACTATTACACATAACAGTCTATTTACAATATATTGGCTTCCCATCCTCACACTTTGAGCTTTTCTAGG
>JAQZBX010094746.1:0-11991 GCA_029593785.1 Cabassous unicinctus | reverse complement strand
CCACAGGCAGGCTTAAAACTCACAAATCTCTATGGTTCAGTCCACACCATCGATCTGTCCAGATAGATGTCCCAAGCTTCTTACTCCACACACCCACAGCACAGACACCCGTGCCGCACCCTGTCCACTCTCTGCCATGATCTGGGAGCTGCTCGCAGTCACCCTCCTAAGCTGATGCCATTTTTTTCCCACTCCAGGAATTTTCTTTTGACAAGAGACCATTATATTTAAATGTACTTAAACACTTGAATTAAAAGGCAAAGATTGACAGACTTAATGAAAAAGCCCAAATGAACTGAATTGTGGCAACCCAAATCTCACTTTTAATAAAAAGATACAAAGAGTTTAAATGTAAAATGATGGAAAAGGTATGCCATGCAAAATTAAACACAAGCAAGCTGGAGTAGCTATATTAACAGCAGACAAAATAGACTTCCGGATAAGGCGGGTTAAGAGTGATGCTTTGTAATGAGAGAAAGGTCAAAGGATCAAGAAGATATATCAATTATACATGAATATGTGTTTAATAATAGAACTTCAGAATATATGGAGAAAATACTGACATGACAAAAAGGAGAAATAGATAAATACAAAATCACAATTTTAGACTTTAATGCAATGCTCTCAGTAATTGTATAAATAACTAGAAAAAAAAAACAGTAAAAGAAGATCTTAATGACATTACCAAGCACCTTTTCATACTTGACATTTATACAACACTACATTTAATAACTGCAAATACACATTCTTTCCAAGTACAAATGAAATATCATCTCTAACAAAAATTTTGTGTCGATCAGTAAGAGGCAGGAAGTAAGAAGGGTATAGAAAAATTTACTGTCCTTCCTCTCCCCAGTGAACTGTTCTGACATGCTTTCATTGCATAAGACTTCCTTGGAAACATCCCTCATGACAGAGCAACCAGCCGTTTTTTCTTGTGATGCTTGATAATATACCAGCTCATGTTGCTTTGCCTACTTCCCTGCATTGCTTCACTATTTCCATATTCTTGTTGCCCTAGGTTTGTGCCCTCCATATTAACCTCAGTCTCAAAGAACTGGAATGAAGACAGTGCGAAGGAATAATTACAGCAGTTGCCATTACTAAGCACTTACTCTGTGCTAGGCCCTGGGTGAATCTATGCAGAAAAGAATGAAAACGACATTGTTCCTTACTTTGGGAAGTCATAATCTAATGAGACAGTTGTAGATATAAAAACACAATCACAAAAGGGCTTAACTATTGAATTTGATTAGAACCTCCAAATTCAATCAGCAATAATTTAAAAGGCATCAAAATGTTCACTAAATGCAATATGTAGATGCATCACTAAGTTTTTACTTTGCCCGTTCAGTGCAAGTCCAGATTTCTATGCCATGCTTGGCTTTTGGACAGCCAAAAATACATTACTGATTATTGTTATTACTAACACCAGAGAGCTGGGAAGCTATCATCTCTTCAGTAGGCTAAACCAGGACATTAGTCAGAGACTGGTGCGTAAACATCAGATTTTATGGTATTTACCGCATAGGGGAGCAGGGAGACCTTAGTGCTCTGTGCAATGCCCCTCTTATTTAAAACCTTTTCATTGCTTTGGGTGAGCTACAGCAGACCAGGTAGTAGCTTTGCTCTCTGCCAATGTGATCACTGACCCACAGTATTTAAGTCATTAAACTGTAAAGTGTTTTGGAATACGTGGACTATGAAAGTATTTGATTTTGCATACTGCTTTTTATGTCCTGGGCTTCCCCAAGCACTTTGCAAAGGAATTAATTATATTAAATTACTGGTAACACAGTGACTTTGTGAGCAAATAGAAAGTGCAGCACACACTTAGTTTACATAAGATCAAGTTTATTCCTAGGAACAAAATATTAGATACATTCATTTGATAAATATATGTTGAAATCTCACTAGGTTCCAGGTACTCTTCTAGGGACTAGAATCTTATACGTGGTAGTGATGAGAAAGGCAATTAACAAGTAAATGAATAAATACATTCAAAGTGTACAAACAATAGTGTTTGGTATAATCACATAGTTGTGTATTCATCACTTTAATCATTATTAGAGCATTTTTATTATTTTATAAATGTGTTTTTTTCTAATACTCCTGGAGGATACAGAAAATGGTCTAGTGAGAGTGTTAAGAAAAACTCAGTGGTTTGACACTCTTACTCAACCATCAAGACCTTTTGGGAACATCTTGAGTTTCATGGAATGATCCAACAAAGAGAGGGATATTTTGCAGAAAGTCCCAGTCCTCTTTTTAGCCTGCTTTTTTGGTTTGTGTTGTTGTTTTCCACATTAGGTAGTGCATTATGCTGGCTATTACATAATCCCTCATTCATTCATTCATTTAAACAATATTTATTGGGTTGAGATACTTTAGGTAGCATTCAATAAATAGTGTTTGAATGAATGGAGGCACTTAGTTTCCTGGTATGTGTAAAGACTGAGAAAAATCACAAGTTTAAGATTCTAGTCCAAAGGAGTTTATAACTGTATTGAGGAGATAAGATTATGAAATAACTAATTAATACTGATGAAATGCTAATTAATTATATGGGACAATCTCTAAGTTCAATAAAGGAAGTTTTTTATATATAATCAGAGTTTAAGGAGGACAAAGAAGGGACCATTTATTGTTGGCTGAATATATCAACAAAAGCACACTGCAGATGTGATATGAGATTGACCTTAAAGAAAGAAGAGAACTTAATTAGATGTATGACTAGTGGACAAAAGGCCATGGTGGTAGCAGGTAGCTAGTGTGGCCAATATTTTTGTTCCTTGTTAGTGACATTACTCAAAGATAGTCCAAATGTAAATTTGTTTCTAGGGTCCATTCTTAGTATTCAAAGAAAATGACAAATCTTACTTCAGTAGCACTATAATTAATGCAGTTTTTAATGAAGAGATTAGGAAGTAAATGGGGACAGGAATGGTGTACATCTTATATCATGTAACAAAAGTTACTAAATTATGTGTTTAATTTTCTCTCGTTCACAAAGTGCCTCTCTCTCCCTCTGCCCATCTCTCTTGTTCAGCTTCTCTCTCCTCTCCCATCTCTAGCCACACTTCAGCCTCCTTTCTGGATCCTTCCAGAACTTTCAACCTTGCTCCACTGCAACACAATTTAAACACCTCTCAAGGTCTCCAGTTTGCATCCCCACAACTTACTACAAATAAGGACACTTCTTTGAAGGTTCTTTGAAGGAAAAAGCTATGAGAAGTGATTTTCAATAATATGGCATGGAGAACAGTGATTGTAAATTCTATTTTTCTTATTAGATAATAAAAAAAAAATACAGAGGACTTTGGGAAGCGAGAAAGGCCAGAGAACATTTCTTAATAATTATTTATTTGTTAATTCCAAAATAAAATGTAGTAGCAGCTAAGCTCTGGCAGGTTAGCTTTTTCAAAAGTTGCTTTTACACACTTTGCTGCAGATAGCATCACTGCTGGGGTGTCTGATAACCACTCCTGTTTTTTTTTGTTTTTGTTTTTGTTTTCCTTTATTTTCTTCTTCCCTCTGAGATACATACATCATTCTTTCAAATAATAAGAAACTTTCCTCAGGTCCCTTGTCAGGCAAGTTTAAACTGTAAAAACCTGAATATATTTTTGGATAAGATGGCAGGCTGAAAGCACAGGAAAAGTGTTGGGTTTCTCTTTTTTCAAGAGGCATATAATGGGTACCATGGGGAGAGGTTTAAAAATTCCCTCCATGAGAAGCCAAGATGAAGATCGAGACTGTAGAGGCTAGAAGAACAAAGTAACCACAACAATCCACATGTATTTGATGGATTGATTTTTCCCACTATTTTTTTTAGTTACCCAACATGTGTCTTTATTAAATGACCCAGCAGAATTACAGTGTGGCAGAGAGCGCTTAGATCTCCTTAGCCCAGAGTCAGTATTGTCAATTTATTGTCCACTCAAATTAAAAAGTGTTTTACAGGAGGAAATTGAACTGACTGTACTTTTATTTCCACCTTTTATCTTTAAAGTTTTGTTTGAATTCTCCAGTGAATTGTCTTAATTACTATATTTTAAAGAGCTTTCATTAAGTTGAAAGTTTCACTCTTCTATGTTCATTCACTATGATTTAGAAGAGTCAAATCATTTGGCGAGATCTCTCTGCACTGCCAAAGCAGTGAATTCTGAACTAAATGATAATCAGCATTTCTTTGTTCTAATGCTGACTCAATTGAAAGGCAAAACGAGGATACCTACTGAATCAGAGAAGGAAAAGTTACTTAGCCTCTGTAGCTATCCTGGGTCCCTTACTTAAAAAAATAATGTAAAGCACCACTTGTTCTGAGACTTACAAATATCCAGGCTGGAGAAATAGGTTTGAAATTTTCAGTTGTGGAAACACTTTGATGTAAGAACTAGAAACCAACTATCTCCTGCCTTAAATCTACATAAATATTTTCATTTCTTGTGTGTGTGTTTGTGTGTGTTTCTCCACATTATTCTCTATATTTTTTCTCCTCACTTGGCCTGCAACTTTACCTAAACTGAGTCTACACATTTTTTTCACCTTTATGTGCATTTTGGAAAAACTGGGATGTCTACCTGTATAAATTATAATTATTTGGTTAAAACTAATAAAAATATACTTGTGCTAGCTTAAGCAAGACATGGATTTGTTGGAATGATTCTGGGAATCTCCTGGTACCACAGCAGTGAAACAGTTGGGCCTCAGGAATTGATGGGAATAAGGGATGCAATTGCAATTGCTATGGCGCTCTCAATTTGCTGCCACTTACTTCTCATTCATCGCACTAGTTTCTTTGTCTCCCTCATTCTTTCCTTCCCTCTCTCTTCTGTACTTTTCTCTATATACCTACTTCATTCTTTCTCACTACAAAAGATTTTACAATCTACAAACTGTAAATAATGTACAGACAACTGTGCAATTTTACATGACATGCACAGAAAGACTGGATCAGCCCATTTCTTGATCCAGTTCCAAGTTTCTTGGGAAGGGGATAAGGCACCAAATTTGGCTCAGGTGGCCATCCTAACATAATCAAGTAGACTCAAACATATGCTGGCAGAATTCCTCACAATCGTATAAATTGTTTTTTAACTACCTGTCACAGAAACACTCAGAGTTGGTGGTAGTCATTTCCCTTCATGTTTGCATCATGTGATATAGGGCAGAAAAGGAAAGAGCAGAATAATTTATCATTTAGGAAAGGGGAAGCACCAAACCAGGTCAATGATAGAGTATGTTCTTTTTCCTACTTGACAGAGATAGGGAAGGAAATGATTGGCTCTGCTAAATTATTAAGCATTATGTCTTCATCAGTAGAGTGAGTTTTTTGATCTACCACTAGCCAGCTCACGCTTCTGCCTGATGGGAAGATCTCCCTTACTATATATTAAGCAGAGCCATCCTTGAAAAGGGCATTTGAAAGGATTGCACTGCAAAGGGCTTGGTCGTGCACTTCCCGTTGTGCTGGTATTTTAGCTGGGTACTTCCAGGGGGCATGGGCAATCATGAGTCCCAGTACAGCAGACTTTAGTTTAGTTTAGTTTTGTTCATCCAATTCCGTCAACACTTCATTTGCTTTTTGTGGCCCTTTGGGTTTGCTTCATTCTTCATTATTACTGCAAAACAACTCTCTTTGTTTTCTTGTTCAAATGCTGGAAAATGGACACCAATACCTTTTGAGGTTTACACATCAAAGATCAGTTTGGGATGTCAGGGTCAGAGATCCTGAACTATTTCTAAAGACTTTGAAGCAATCTGAAAATATGATTGACAATACAGTCAATGTAGAAGTGTATGTAGGACTCACTACACCTGCACTAAATGGTTTTCAACTGCAAATGTTTTAATATGTTATCTTTGAACAGTTCTTCTGTGCTGTCCCTTGGTGTCAAACTGTTTCTGTGCAGTATGGCACCCAAAAATAATGTGGCTTTTGTAACCCTTTTTGTTTACTATGTTTCTTTACCCATGTGGAATTCTAAAGTCAAAATAGTAGCCCAATTTGAATAACTACTCATCCTTCTGTTCATGTTTCCCTTGTCTTTTCTTACTATTCTATCTATATTTCCTCTGGTTCTGATTTTATGAACTATTTTTTTGCAATTATATTGCATCATGTGTATTCTGGGAAGCTACCACAATGGCGTATGGAACATGGTGGGTTATGAATGCATATAAATAAAATAGATATGTAGCTTGATTAAGTTTATGTCTTCTGTACTAAATCATTGCTTCTTTTGCCAATGGGATTTGAATGAAAATATCAAAAAGACAAAAATTCCAGTTCTGAAAATTTACTATGATTCAGACATATTATTTGTAAAATAATACCATAACCTCTTAAAAGTGAGGAACAGGTATTTTCAATTTAATTTTTTATCACAAAAAGCAAAGCAGTAAACAAAGAAGGTGCCTAATGAAAATTTGTATTCTAATTTGGAACTCTCATCAATCTGTTTTTTCCCTCTAATATTGTGATACAGGCCATTCCAATATCTTCTATTTTGATACCTCAAATTCATAACAATGAGGTTTGTGTTGTGACCAAGAAGGAGAAAAATTCTTTTCTTTCTTTGATGTAGGATAGGGGTAGAGAAAATAAAACATCAATACCTATAAGTAATTCATGATTTTCCATGTATTTTTGTGGATTATCTCTCTTTCAATAACTAATTTAATATTCCTAAAAGGCCCCTATGATATATATTTTGCTTATTTGCAGACTGAAGTAAGTGAGTTTCAAGGAAGTATGAAACTTGTCCAAGATAATCTTATTAATAAGTGAAAAGGGTGGGAATTAAAGCCAATATATCTATTGCCAAAGTTTTTGCTGTTCTCTTCCCATCTTCCACTTTTAATAGCCAACACTTTCCTGCTTATGAATATAACTGAGATTTACCAACAATCAATCAACACACATTTTAATCAGCTAGAAAAATTACTATTGATCCTCTAAAGACATATTCCTTTTCTATTCAGCAACTGTGCATTTTTGTCAAACTTACTAGCAGTTATTTCATACAGATATTTAATAGTTAAATTATTGTGTTCTCTTCTGTTACGTATTCTGATTTCAAGGATTATTTTTTTGTATTATCAAAAATTACATTTGAACTTTGCCTAAAAATATATATTATTGGTCAAATAATTTTCTCAAACACTAGAAATCATGAGGATGGAGACCAAGAAGAAACAAAACACAAGGATGCCTCTTAGCCATCAGTAAAGACCACTTGGGCTCATTGGTTATATTTGATGTTATTTCCTCTAGACTAATATTAGTCTTATTAGTAAGGTATTAGCAATTTGCAGTTTTCCCCTTTCCCTGACTGCCTCTTCTACCTCCATCACTCTCTCTTCCCTTTCCCCAAATTGTCATCATTATCTTTGACAATTTTGGTAAATTATACCAGTGACTAGTATTCAAGTGTACTAATCACAAGAGTGGAGACTCCCATACCCTAGAAAAGGGAGAAAATAGATAAAAGTTAGAAAGTATAAACAAACAAATAAATAAATAAACACATACACACTATGCATCACATTTCTCCACAATCTATTTGGTGTCTGCACATTTATTGATTAGGAGGTAAATGTATATTAAAAGTAAGGCAGAAATGATCATAACATGCTGTTTATAAAATACAGAAAATGGATCCAAATAGGGAAATCACTAGCAATGAGAAAGAGGGAAATTAGTTGCAATTTTTTTATGTAATTTTCAGCCTAAGACAGGGAGGCCATAAGAAGATTAGACTAAAAATATAAGTTACTACTTCTTCCAGTTGCTTAAGGATATGGATTTATACAAGAGCAAAAATAACAAGAATTTACATAACACTACACTATACAAGTGGCATTAATTTAATCTTCATAACATCCTGTGAGGTGGGACTTAAATGAGACTGAGGAGGATTAAACAACTTAACCCAAATTCATGTCATTAGTATTTTCAAAATTCCCAGTTTGAACTGGGTATTTTCTCAATTCCAAGCTTGTTCAATATCATACTGCAAGAAACAATCCACACTTTCTTAGGGACCCACTTAATATCTGATATAGTTATTCCATTTTTTGTTAAGATTAGCAATGCTTCATTTTGCTGACTTGCAAAAGCCTATATAGGCATAGAATGAAGTTGGATATTATTAGTGGAAATCACATATGGAAAAATTGGGTCCAGAAATTTGAGTGGCATTTCATGTAGCAGGCAAATAACAGAAAAAAACATTCTGTCACCCTCTTGGTTCAGTGATCTTCCCTAAAACTATAAGAATCAATTTTAAGAAGTCCATTGTTTCCTACATTTTCACATATGGGCTCTACAGAATCCTCTGATGTTACCTAAAAGACTTCTCTGTTTCATATTCTAATTCACTTAGTACCAGAATTTCCTATTGTTCTTTGTGAGGAAATCAAGTGAAAATCTTACCTGGTAATTTGGGACAGTTTCTTCAGGGTCCAAGCAAAACACAATACATAGAGTAATAAACATTGTTATTTCATCTTTGATAATGATTATTTAGGTATCAAAGAGGTGTATATGTTGGGGAAAATTATAATAAAAAAAAAGCAGATCATAAATATTTAACTACTGTTCAACTATCAGTGAGTTTAACATTGGCATAACTAATTACCCTTTCAACCACTTTCCAAATTATCCCATGGAGGGACCAGAAAAAAATCATCTTCCCAACACAAATTTTATATCTTTATTGCTTTAATTAAGATCCTACAGTGACTCCAATATTTCCTCAACCAAATGTTAAATGGTATAGGAGCAAAGCAGCCATTATATCCTATCTCAGTTTAGACACCCAACCATACATTATTTAACTCACTGTATTGCAAGCACTGTAAGAGCAAGTCCTACAGTCATACTTCTACTTGTATCCTCTATAAAATGTCAACAAGGACTCACATATAATTATGGCTGGATGAGTATTTGGCCTGAGATCATGTTTTCAGCATATACTAACTCTTTATCATCATAAGTTATCTCTATACTCGGCAAACAGAAGACCTGTCTTCTACTATCATTTTGTAATCTTGACCAGGAATGTAAAGGGAAGAATTGAGAAGTAGCAGGAGTCTGTTTTGGTTGAAACAGCAAGTACAGATAAATAATCTTTGGAGATACAAATTCTTTCAAAAGGGAAGGATATAGGAGAAAGATCTAGAATGTGAAACAATTTTGAAAATATACTTCCAAAAATCTAGAAACCCAGATGTATTTCAATAATGAATTAGATAGATAATATTATATTATGAAATGGAAGACTGTATAGACATTAAGAAGAATGAGATATTATGGTGTAACTATATTCACCATACTTCAAATACAATATTAAATAATAATGTTTATTTAATATTTTTTTTGAAATCTAGATCTTGTCCTGGCTTTATTGACAGTGATAGCAATGCTTTACTGTTATTTTGCCCCTCTCCCTATTTTTAGATAAGTAATTTTTTTCACATTGGAGAAGCAACCATCTCTATATGTTTAAATATTTTTTAATTAGCAATGAATATTAACCTTGTAATATAATTTTTAGGGATATTTTAAGAAGATTTTACAGATTTTGTTCCTCTTACTTTGTGATATGTGAAATTATATTTTGTTACATTACATTGCATTATGTTTTTTATTTATTATATTATGTCTCCTATATTGCATTTACTATATTATAATTAAAAAGAAGGATTGTAATTCAGAAATAGGCAAATCAATTGGAACAGAGAGCATCTAAAACTAAACTCAAGAACATAAGAAAATTGGGCTTATAGAAAAATTGGCATTTTGAACAACTAGCAAATATTCAACAAATGGTGGGAAAATATTGCTAATCATTTGAATACACACATGTATATGCACACACATTTATACATAGATACACACACATATATATATATAATTTGTACTTCAATTCTTAATCTAACATAAATTCTTCTTCTATCAACTATTAAAAAATAAATAAAACTGCAAAAGTACCAGAAGAAATCTGGGATAATTTTATAATGGGGAATATCTTTCTATGTTACAAAGAAAAAAATGACACATTTGATTATGTAAGAATTTTTAAATTTCTGCATGGCAAAACATACTATAAAAAGGTTAAAAAAGGCAAAAGAAACTGGGAAAGATGGTGGCAGTGTAGGGAGCTCCAAGAGTCAGCTCATCCTACAGAGCAGTTAGCAATCAGTCAGAGCTACTTAAATCAACTGGTGGAAGGTCCAGGAGACCAAAATAGCATCCTGCAAAATCCTTGGAGGAATGGAAGGAGGAGATTGCGCATCTGTGGAGAAGATTCCTGAGTAGAGCACTCCACAATGAGGAGGCCAGTGCTCATCCCCCACTTGTGGGGCAAGACTCCACTGGAGCTATTCCACAGCTGGAATTGGACGCTCCTCCCAAAAAACAGGGGAGGAAGAGATGGTCAGGCACTGACTTCAAGTACTGATTTGTAAATTTGGCAGGGTAAAGTCCAGTCCTAATTACAGATAAAGTTTGAACCTGTCTAAGCAGGAAGGAAGGTGTTACCCTCCATTTTAACTCCACCTCCAGCATGAAGGGAAGCAGGGCTGATTGGAAATCACAGTAAGAGTAGGAACCGGCTTCTTTCCACCCAGGTCAGATTACCAGATTGCTGCCCTAGCCTGGGCTCCAGCACTGCCTATATCTACACAAACCTATCCAGGCAACTGTAGTCACTTTTGGCCCACATAGACAAGATTAGATAGACACTTGTGGCTCCATCCCCACCCCTGATAGGGCAGAAGGAGAGATAGTGCCAGTGAAATGCTGGAAAAAGATACATACATGCAGTAACAAAACAAACAAACAAAAAAAAGCTGGAGTAGTTATACTTATATCTGATGAAATAGACTTTAAAAACAAAGCTGTTATTACTGACAAAGAAGGATATTATATATTAATAAAAATGGCAATTTATCAGGAAGAAATAACAATCATAAATGTATATGCATCTAACCAAGGTGCCCCAAAATAAATTATGTAAATACTGGCAAAACTGAAGGGAGAAACAAATGTCTCTACAATAATAGCTGGAGACTTCAATGTACCACTCTCAGCACTGGATAGAACATCTGGGGCAGAAGACCAATAAAGAAACAGAGAGTTTGAATAATATGATAAATGAACTAAACATAATAAGCATATACTGAACATTGCACCCACAAACAGCAGGTTATACAGTCTTCTCAAGTGCTCATGGATCCTTCTCCAGGATAGAACATAAGTTGGGTCATAAAGCTGGACTCAAAAAAATATAAAAGATTGAAATTATACAAAGCACTTTCTCTGATCAAAATGGAATAAAGCTGGAAATCAATAATAGGCAGGAAAAGGCAAAATTCATAATTATGCAGATTAAGCAACCCACTCTTAAATAGTGGATCAAAGAAGAAACTGCAAAAGAAATCAGTAAATATCTCAATATGAATGCAAATTAGAACACAAAATATCAAAACCTATGGGATGCAGTGAAGACAGTGCTGAGAGGGAAATTTATAACCCTCAATGCTTACATTAAGATGAAGAAAGACCTAAAATAAACAAACTAAATACACAGCTGGAAAAACTAGAAAAATAACAGCAGCCTATTCTCAAAGGAAGCAGAAGGAACAAAATTAAAAAGATCAAAGGAGAAATTAATGAAATTAATTAACAAAATGCAACAGAATTTAAAAAACCAAAAGTTGGTCCTTTGAGAACTTCAACAAAATCTCAAACCATAGGTAGATTGAGAAAGAAAAAAAGAGAGAAGATGTAAACAAATACAATCAGAAATGGAAGTGAGGACATTACTACTGACATTACAGAAATAAAAGAGATTATGGAGGATACTATGAACAACTGTATGCCAAAAAGCTGGACAATGTAGATGAAATGGACAAATTCCTAGGAACATATGAACAACCTACATAGAACAACCTAATTCTAGAAGAATTAGAAGACCTCAA
>JAQZBX010094745.1:0-11993 GCA_029593785.1 Cabassous unicinctus | reverse complement strand
TGAATTATGGCTATGTCTGTAAGAGATGGTCAGAAATAGAAGCTCTCTAATGGAGCCAGTGTGAATAGGAATGCCTGAACTCTACTTGATAAATTTGTGGAAGATCAATATGGAAAACTTTGAGAGTTAAGGACTCCAAGAGACCCAGCATTAGGGCATAGGGACATACTTTCTTTAATTTTACCTCCAAGAGCCATTTTAGGTTCCCACTGTGAAAACTTGGGATATTCCCCTTTGTACTGCCAGTAGGGAGAGCTAAAAACTAAGCATTTTGAAATATGCCTAGAGCGATCTGTTCTCCTTAGAAAGGACTGCCCTCAAAAGAAACCAGTTTTCCAGGGCCTAACAAATTTGTGTTTCATCCTAAGTGACAGGGGGACAGGGAAATAATGAAATACAGCCACCTCTACCTTTCCATGTGAGGAAAGGGAAATACTAATATCAGACCACCTAAAACTTTTGATGTGTGGGAAGGTATATACAAAATTCCAGCTGACTTAACTTTCCTGATTCACCTAAAGTGCAGGTGTTACAATGCTGAGAAACATTTGTGAAGGTCACAGACAAGGGGCACAGGAAAATTTAAAAACTGAGACCCAATCATAGGATTATAGAATCTACTCCCTGATCCCTTACCTCACAAAGGCATCAAAAAAGTCCTTGTATAATAAAAGTAGTTTACAACAGAAATAATTATTATCCTGAAACCATATTTAAGAAATTTCTAGGCAGTGAGAAAGAAAATTTGCATCCCAAACTGAAGAATCCTGAGGAAATGCTAGGCTTTAATAACTTAAAGCAAATAATAAATGCAGCATACCTCTTAACTTGACAAACTTCTAACTTCACACATGTGGTAGCTAAAATTCTGTGCAATAGTGGGGTGGTTTTCTTAAATTCAGTCCATTCCTGTAGGTGTTTAACCATTGTAAAAAAGACCTTTTGAAGATGTTATTTTTAGTTAAGGTGTGGCACAACTGAATGAGGTTGGACCTTACTCCTGCTACTAAAGGCTTCATAATGAGAAAGTCACATGGAGAAGAGAAGCTAAAAGTCAACAGAACTTATATAAAAAAAGGAGAGGTCATTGACAGGTACAGTGAAGCCGAGAACATAAAAAAAATAAATTAAAAAAAAATTCTTGGCCCCTAAAATAATACCAACCCTGAGGGACAGTAAGGTTTTCACCCTAGAAATTATGAGACAATAAATTCCAGTGTTTGGCCAATACATTGTGTTGTATTTCTCATAATAACTTGGATAGAACAGTATTTTTTTGATTCTGGAAATTGGGGTGGTGCTATTACAAATACCTAAATACCTAAAAATGTGGAAATAGCTTTGGAATTAGGGAATAGGAATTAGGAGGCCCTTAGTAGAAAAAGACTAAATTAGTTTGCCAGACTGAGGGTAGAAATATTTATTTTAAATGTACCTCCAAAAAGAACTTTTTTTTTTTTTTTTTACGTATTGGGTCCAGAGATTGAAACTGGGACCTCGTATGTGGGAAACCAGTGCTCAATCACTGAGCCATATCAGCTCCCTTGAGTTAGTTTTTTCTTTGTCTGCTTGTTTGAGTTTTACTTGAAGGAATCACTGGGAACCAAACCTAGGATCCCCCATGTGGTAAACAGGTGTTCAATGGCTTGGTCCACATCCACTCCCTCCAATGAGAACTTAAAAGGAAATCATGCGTGTGTTATTAGAAATAGCATAAAAGGTAATTTTGTTATAAAGTACCTGACACCTAGGTATAATTATGTTTGTATTTTGGACTGAAAGTGGAACTTTTAACCAATGAACTTGAATATTTAGCTGGGAAGATTTCCAAATTAAGTGTAGAAAGTACAGCCTGGTTTTCCTTGTATGTTATAGTAAAATGAGAGAGAAAAGGGATAAATTGACAAACTATTCAGCACAAAAAAGCAGAAATTCTTGATTTTGAACATACTCATCCTATCCCAATAATGTGCTCCAAGACTGTGGACAGAAGGGTCTCTATCAGGGAACAACCAGAGCTTTCAGGAAGAGACTACAAAGAACGTGGGCCCCATGTGATCTTTTAATTGAACAAGCATTTTTAATGAATGTCTGACTAAACATGAACCTAGCCAGTAATTTCAGTCAGGATTTAAAATGCAGTTATCTAGGAAAGACCTGTGGAAAATCATTTTAGCTGATGGTTTGAACCACCATGTATTACATACAATACTGAAAGTTTATGCAAAATTGGTATGACCAGAAGCACTAACAGGGGCATAGAAGGGTCAAATTGAAAATAAAAGACTTCAAGGACAGAAACTTAGATTAAGATATCTAAACCAAAAAGATTATATCAGGACAAAAGAGCATACCCAACCTGAATTGTGGAAAGGGCAGGTCCATCCTTGTGATTGACAAGGACAGGCAATCCACCCTGGCACTTGGAGGGACATTCAAGGAAAGTACCTCCAAATCAGGGCTCTGAAATGATGGGGCCTAACAAGGCAGAATATGGCCTCCATTCTGATGCTTGGAGTAGTTGCGGCCTAAACTCTGGAGTTTTGAGAGGACATGGCCACTGCTAAAATCTTAGAAAATATGGGGCTGCTGCTCCATCAAGCTGGAAGGCAGAGTTAGTACTTGATTATGACGGTTCCATAGAAGAGTGAACTTACAATCATATGGGAGGAACAGGTTGTCAAAGCCTTTATCATAGCTAAGTTTGACTTTAATCTCAAAACAGTGGAAAATAACTGACCATATGTGGTCATAATAGCAGATATAGGAATGAGGAGAAACACAACACCACTAATATAAATGTCATTTCCATAAAAGGATGTATCAGGACAAACAAGTACAGGAATTCTGGGAACTGACAAAAGAAATGATGCATTTCCAGGGAGACATAGTAGGGGAGTTTCATATATGTATGCCATGAAAGAGGACACTCAGCAGAAAACCCAGCTTGGAGCCAGCCCTCATGAATGTACAGATTTTAAGGAGCATAAAAATTGAGTAACAGAGAGGGTGGCATAAAACCACATAATGATCATAAGCCATGATTTCCAGAAGAAAGCAATCTGCTACAAAAAGTGTCAGGAAAAGAATGAGCTGTTTTCCACTGTATACAAAGGTAATAGTATTATTCCCAGACAGGAAATCAGTGGCTATCTTGGGGACAAAAGTGGAGCTATACAAGAGGTCCAGGGCAGAAAGTTAGATAAGAAAAGAGTACATAGGAGTATGGAGTCTAGGGTCCAACCAAATGAGACTAATTATCATAGTATTGCTAACAAAGATCACAAGAAACACCAAAAGATTTTATTAAGCCAACCCACTGTGATATTTGTAATAGTAGCCAGGAATCTAAGACAACACTAAAAACTTTTTTAATTCAGTGCATTTTACCACAATCATATTTGTATGTCAAAAAATTTTAAAAATTACAAGTCATTCAAAAAGACAAAATCAGTCAAATGGAACAGAGTGAGGGAAAGAAAAATAATCTATATGGTAGGTCATTAGAAAAATCAGATCACAACTTTAAAATAACTATGATTATTAAGCTAGGAATTCTAATTAAATGTTTACAATATACCAAAATGGGTTGATAATGTAAACAGGGACTTGGATATCCTAAATACATACCAATTATTATTTTACACAGTCTATGTCTTCTAAATTGTTTTCAGTATCACTTAAACCTGACATATTCAATAGATAATTTAAGTTAAAAAAAAGCAAAAACTTTTCTCCTTTACCTTCTTTTTCATCCAATACAAACTTCAAATAATTCAATGTGTCCTAGCTTTATAAAGCAGTTTTTATTATAATTGTTTAATACATTTATGATTTACATTTTAGAAAAACTGTTATATATATATAAGTATAATATTCCACATGTATAAATATAAAACATTCCAAGAACCAACAATCTATATTAAAAAGGAAAAATATTGACAAGCCTCCTATTTTGTATATTTCTTCTTTGTGAAAATCCTCCCATTCTCCATAGATATAATGGACATACCAATTCATGTAAATTATTTGTGTGGTGTTTGGTTTTTTTTTTGGAGGGGAGGTACTCCCTTTCTTTTAAGTATACTAATATTTTTTGCACACACTCCATATCCAACAAATATCCATTCCTTCATCTCCTCAAGCCTGAAACCATGGTAACTTCTATTTTCTGCTTCAGTGGATTTGCTATTTTTAGGGTTATCACCTAGGTGTACTCATACAATATTTGTCCATATGTGTTTTGTTTATTTCACCAAGCATATTTTCAAGGTCCTTCCCTATTGCAGCATGTCTCATTTATTCATTCTTATGATTGAATAATATTCTATTGCATGTAGGCAATACATTTTGCTTATCTTCATTCTTTGATGACCATTTGCATTGTTTACATCTTTTGGCCCAATTATTACCTATTTTTTGCTTATTGTTTCTTCACATTTTGCATTTGTATTGGTTTTTGTCATATTTTAAACATTTTTATATATCCTGGATATTAAATCGTTATCTGATATATGGTATGCAACTACTTTCTACCATTCTACATTTTGTTTTTTTATTTTTATTTTTGATAAAGTATTTGATGTAAAAATCTTTAATTTTGGTGAACTTGGATTTATCTATTGTTTCCTTCATTGCTTGTGTTTTTGGTGTAATATTTAAGAATCCATTTACTTAAACTCATGTGATAAAGATTTGTCCTATGTTATCTTCTAAGAATTTCATATTTATCTCATACTCAGGTTCTTGGATCATTTTGAGTTTATGTTTGTATAAGTTGTACTATAGGGGTCTAACTTCTTTGTTTGCATGTGGATATGCAGTATTTCCATGCCATTTGTTGGGGAGACTATTATTGTCCTTTTCTATGTACTTAGAACCCTGGACAAAAATCAATTGACCATAGATCTGTGGGTATATGTCTAGATTTTAGTTCTCTTCCATTAATCTATGTCAATATTTATCCAGGGCCACATTCTTTTTATTATTGTAGATTTGTAGTACAATTTGATATTGGGAAGTGTGAGTCTTCAAAATTTGTTGTTCCTTATCAGTATAGTTTTTGATGTTCTATTTAACATTACAATCCATATGAATCTGGGGACTTTTTCATTACTACAAAAATATCTGCTGCAATTTTAATAAGAAATATAATGAATTTATAGATCACTTTGGATAATTTTGACATCTTTATATCAAGATTTCCAATCCATGGCATTGGATATCTTAAATTTATTTGTCATTATTATTCCTTGATATTTTAAGCTCTTTAGTGCTGTTATGAATGTAGTTGATTTTTTAATATCCTCTTCAGATTGCTAGTTTATAGAAATGCAATAGATTTCTGAGAGTTGATTTTTTGAAATGCCAATTTGCTGACATTTTATATTAGCACTGTTGGTTCTCTAGTGTATTCCCTTAGATTTTCTCTGTATTATATCACGTTTATGAAGAAAGATAATTTTACATCTTCCTTTCCAATTTGTTCACCTTTTACTTCTAGTTCTCACTAAAATTCTATGACTATGACTTCTAGTACAATGGTGATTAGCAGTGGTGCAGGGGGCATATTTCTTTTGTTTCTCACCTTAAAGGGAAGGATTTAATTCACTCACCATTGAGTACTATGTTAGCTGTGGGTTTTTCATGAATAGATTTTAACATATTGAGAAAGTTCTATTGAACTCACAGTGTACATGGGTCACATACACCATTTTTAGTGAACAAGAGATATCTCAATTTTAATGTATTAACATTATGCAAAGTAACTTTTTCAACTACATTGGATTGAAGGTAGAAATCAATAAAAGAATCATTAAACAGCATATCTTCATTCATTAATGGATAAAATATGAAATAATGGGAAATAAGAAAATAACTTAGAAAAATGAAAATGAAGACATAACATACTAACACTTTATAGGATGAAGCAAAGTAAGTGCCTTTGTAAATACACACACACACACACACACACACACACACGAATGATTAAAGATCTAAAGAAAAAAATATCAATTTCATTACCTAATTCACATATTTGCAAAGTAAGAAAGAAAAGCAACATAAATCAAAATGTAACAAGGAATTGTGGCAACATGGCATCGGTTAGCAGATAAGGCTCAGTGCTCTCACAAAAACAATGGAGAAAAAGCCTAAAGCTGCCAAAAGGCCCTGCTTTGGGGGTCAGCAGACGAGGACGGCATTTCACAACTGCCAGGATGTTCAGGGACAGAGAGATGAAGAAGCTGAAACTACAAACTGTGAGTTACTAAACCTCCTGGGTGTCAGGAAACGCTTTCCTCCCCCATCCCTGAGATATTCAAAGGTGGTAAAACCCCAGGCACATTGAAGCTGCCTGAGAGGAGACCAGAGGTCTTCCTCCCCGCCAGCTGTTACAAGGGAAAAGGGTAGGAGAGTCAGAGGGCTTTTCTCCAGTGAATGCGATCAGCAAAGCCCACTTTGAACATCGGCTCTGGCAGGATAAAAACAAATACTGAGAGACATAGACCTCCGTGGAAACCTGCACCAATACGTGCCATCTGCTGGGCAGTCTGGAAATTACATGGAGAGAAACTGCTTTTAGAACTCTTTACCCAACCCCTGAGAGAAAGTCAGCACCCCATTAGCAAGCCCCAGGCATGGTTTTTGGTAACTTAAGCTGGGCAATTTTAAATACTTAGGATAAGTTGAACCAAATATCAAAGAGCTGTGAAAGAGAAAAAAAACATAAAGCAAGAGAGAGAAATTGAACATGAGAGTAAATTCACCAACCTATCAGATGCCTAGAAAGCAGCAAAAAATTATGAGTCATACTAGGAGACATGAAGAGATGACCCAGTGAAAGGAACAAATCAAATATCCTGAAGAGATTCAGGATTTGAGAAAATTAATCAATGATAATCACACAACTCTCATAAATAATTTTAAAGAATTGAAAGAAAATGTGACTAAAGAGATAAAGGATATTAAGAAGACACTAGGAGATCATAAGGAACAATTTGAAAGTCTGCTAAGACAATTAACTTACCTTGTGGGAATGAAAGAAACAATGGGCTGAAGGGAGAAATAGATGTCTCTACAATAATAGCTGAAGATTTCAACACACCACTCTCAGTATTGGATAAAACATCTGGACAGAGGGTAATGAAAGAAAGAAAAAACTTGAATAATTTGAAAAATGAGCTAGATTTAACAGACATCTATAGAGCTTTGTACCCCAAAACAGCAGGATATACATACTTTTCATATGTTTATGGATCCTTCTCCAAGAAAACAAGTCTCAATAAATTTAAAAAGATCAAAATTATACAAAACACTTTCTCTGATCATAACAGAATGCAACTGGAAATCAATAATGGAAAGGAAAAGGGAAAATTCATAAATATATGAAGATTAAACAGCACATTCTTAAACAACCAGTGGATGAAAGAAGAAATTGAAGAGAATTCAGCAAATATATTGAGATGAATGAAAATGAGAACACAACATATCAAAACCTACAGGCCACCACAAAGGCAGTGCTGAGAGGGAAAATTATAGCCCTCAATGCTTACATTAAAAAAGGTGTGTCTCAGCCTACAGCGTACCCCCAATCAATGTCTCAGATTTTGTTCTTTTTTCTAGTTTCTCAATAAACTCTTTACTCCCTTAAATAAAAGAAGAAGAAGAAGAAGAAGAAGAAGAAGAAGAAGAAGAAGAAGAAGAAGAAGAAGAAGAAGAAGAAGAAGAAGAAGAAGAAGAAGAAACAGGTACAATTTAAGATCTAACTGCACACCTGGGAGAACTAGAAGGAAAAAAAGAAAAAAAAAGAACAGCAAACTAATCTCAAACCAAGCCTAAGAAAAGAAAGACCTGGACAGAAATCAATGAAATCGAGGGCAAAATAACAATAGAGAGAATAAAAAAAACAAACAAAATTTGATTCTTTGAGAAGCTCAAAAAATCAGCAAAACCTTAGCTAGAGAAACAAAGAAAAAAGAAGGAAGACACAAATAAATAAAATCAGAAATGAGAGGGGGGATATTACCACTGATCCCTTAGAAATCAGAGAGATCATAAGAGGATATCATGAAAAACTGTATGCTAAAACACTAGAAAATGTAGATGAGATAGACAAATTCCTAGAAACACATGAACCACCTATACTGACTTTAGAAGAAATAGAAGACCTCAACAATCCAATCACCAGTGAAGAGATTAAAAGAGTCATCAAAAAGCTCCCAAAGATGAAAACCCTGGGCCCAGATTGCTTCACAGGTGAATTATGTCAATCATTCAAAGATGAACTAGTACCGATTGTGCTCAAGTTCTTCCAAAAAATTGAACAGGAAAGAATGCTACCAAACTGATTCTAGGAAGTCAATATCACCATAATACCAAAACCAGATAAAGATACTACAAAAAAAGTAAACTACAGACCAATATCTCTAATGAAGAAAGATGCAAAAATCCTCAACAAAATATTTGCAAACAGAATCCAAAAGCATATTTTAAAAATTATACACCGTGATCAAGTGACTTTTATCCCAGGTATACAAGGGTGGTTCAACAAAAGAAAATCAATTACTGTAATAAAACACATTGTTAAATTGAAGAAGAAAAATCACATGATCCTCTTGATTGATGCGGAAAAGGCATTTGACAAAATACAGCACCCATTCTTGATTAAAAAACAAAAAACAAAAATAAGAATAGAAGGAAGCTTTCTCAATATGGTAAAGTGCATATATGAAAAACCTACAGCTAGCATTTTACTCAATGGTGAAAGATTGAATGTATTCCTGCTGAGATCAGGACCAAGAGACGGATGCCCACTGCCATTATTATTATTCAGTGCTGTGCTAGAAGTTCTAGATAGAGCATTTAGGTTACAGAAAGAACTAAAAGGCACCCAGCTAGGAAAGGAAGAAGTAAATCTTTGACTATTCACTTATGACATGATCCCATATTTAGAAAATCCTGAAAATACCACAATAAAGCCATAAGAATTAGTAAACAAGTTCAGCAATGTGGCAAGATGCAAGGTTAGTATGCAAAAATCAATAGTGTTTCTATACACTACTGATTTGCAAACTGAGAAGGAAATCAGAAAAAAAAAAAAAAAGGAAAGAAAAAAACATTTATACTAGCAACAAAAACTATAAAATATTTAGGAATAAATTTAACCAGAGAAATAAATGACCTGTGTTCAGAAGTCTACAAAACATTGCTTACAGAAACTGAAGAAGACTTAAATAAATGGAAAGACATTTTGTGATCATGGATTTGAATACTAAATATCGTTAATATGTCAATTCCACCAAAATTGATTTACAGATTCAGTGAAACCTCAATAAAAATTCTGTCAGCTTTTTTTGCAGAAATCAAAAAGCCAATAATGAAATTTATTTGGAATAGTAAGGGAACCTGAATAGGAAAAAAATGTCTTAAAATAGAAGAACAATATTAGAGGACTCTCACTTCCTGACTCTAAGATATATTACATAGCTTCAGTGGGTAAAACAGCATGTTACTGGCATAAGGACAGACAGATTGACCAATGGAACCAAATCAAAAACTCAGAAATTGTCCCTCACATTTACACGCAAGTAATTTTTGACAAGGCTGTTAAGCCCACTCATCTGGGCCAGAACAGTCTATTCAACAAATGGTGCTGGGAGAACTGGATGGCCATTTCCAAAAGAAAGAAAGAGGACCCCTGTCTCACACCTTATACAAAAATTAACTAAAATGAATCAAAGACTTAAATATAAAAACAACCATAAAACTCCTAGAAGAAAATGTAGGAAAACATGTTCAAGTTCTTGTGGTAGGAGGTAGTTTGTTAAACCTTATGTCCAAAGCACAAGCAACAAAAGGAAAAATAGATAAATGGGAACTCCTCAAAATTCAACACTTTTCACCTAAAAGGACTTGTCAAAAGGGTGAAAAGACAGCTGACTCAAAGGGAGAAAATATTTGGTAATCACAAATCTGATAAGTGTTTAAAATCCATGATCTATAAGGAAGTCATACAACTCAACAATACAAAGACAAAGTATCCGATTAAAAAATGGGCAAAAGGCTTGAAAATACAACTGTCCAAATAAGAAATACAAATGGTGAAGAAACACATGAAAAAAATGTTCAACATCACTAACGATTAGGGAAATGCAAATCAGAACTACACTGAGATATCATTTCATACCTATTAGATTGGCCTCTATTAAAGTCGGAAAACTCTAGGTTGGAGAGGATGTAGAGATATAGTAATGCTTAATCACTATTGTAAGAATGAAGAAAGGTACAGGCACTGTGGAAGAGTGTTTGGCAGTTCCTTACGAAGTTGAATATCGACTTGCCATAGGACCATTAAATATCACTGCTAACAATATACCCAAAATACTGAGAGCAGTGAAACCAATAGATATATGCATCCCAATATTCATAGCAGTGTTATTCACGATAGCCAAAATTTTGCAACAGCCCAGGTGTTCATCAAATGATGAATGGATAAATAAATTGTGGAATAAACCCATGATGGAATATTATGAAGTGGTAAGAAGAACTGAAGTTATGAAACATATGACAACATAGATGAACCTGGAGGACATTATGTTGAGTGAAGCAAGCCAGACACAAAAGGAAAAATATTGTATGAATGCACTATTGTGGACTAAATATATTCTGTGAAATATAAATATGTTATGTGAAATATGAATATGAATATAATTGTATATGTAAGACCATTTTTCCTTGAAGCTGAACAACTGTAAGTTAATACTATACAATGTTAATATCAGACTATTTCTTGTAAACCTATCTTACAGACAATAGCTTTCTGAGACTGCACAATTTCCCTAATTCATATCAGTGAGTTCATGTACTGTTCATCCTTCAATGACTAGCTTGCTCCATTTACATAAGGTCGTCAAGATTGATCCATGTTATCCCATGTGTTAGCACTTTATTCCTTCTTACAGATGAGTAATATTCCATTGTATGTATGTACCACACTTTGGATGTAATCTATGGTAAAGTGATAGAGTATAGTTGTGTATTGAAGGGATAGGTCAGGAGGATAGTGATAATATTGGGTTGGGTGGTGCAGGGTTGACAGTTGGGTAGATTGGAAAGGGGTTTCAGAAGGTCCAGGATACTGGGGTTAGGGTTGGGAGAAGGACCAGGTGAACACTCAGGATTTCTGGGTATGAGGTTGAAAGTAAGAGGTAAGAATGTTCTTAATGCAAAATGATAAGGAAGGGTCAGTGGTTTAGGGTGGCAGTCGGGGGACATTCAGGACAGGGCACACCTAGAGCAGGCCTCTAGGGAGTGTGTGAACGTTCATTCTGTCATAATGTGTTGTATCAGTGGGTGGAGATCCACATAATGAGTGGGAAGGAGTTGGACTGCCATCTTTGGGAGGATCGATTTGTTCTGAAATAGATAGGTGGGAGTCTCTCAAGAGCAAGAGCAGTTCCTAATATGGAAGGACAAACCAGTGTGTCAAGACCTCTTGTTGCATGTAACTATGAATCCTGTCATCCAACGAGTCAAGCCAGGGGGTCTCTGTGGGCTCCCGGAGGATGAGGAGGGAGGAATAGAATAGATCAAACAGGGGGTATTTAGGGGTTAGTGGAAATGGTCTTCATTACCATACAGTGATGGACACAGGACATGGTAAATATCATCAAAATTTATTAAAGTGTCTAAAATGTAAACCATAGTGTAAACAATTGATGTTTCACTATTTGTATATATCAGTTGTAACAATGCTACCATCCATATATAAAAAGGTACTAATATGGTATTACTATGGGGGGGGGGATGAAAGTGGGAGGAGGTTGGATATATGACAGTCTTCTGCATTCTGTGTGTGACTTTGCTGTGACCTAAAACTTCTTTAAAAAAAAAAAGAAAAATAATGAGACAGTGGGAAATGAGAGGGGGAAGGTGTCACAGTACAGACTGGACAACAGATATTGCACTGATGAAAGGGTAAAGGTCAAAAAAAA
>JAQZBX010094744.1:0-11999 GCA_029593785.1 Cabassous unicinctus | reverse complement strand
AAGATTTATTTATTTATTTATTTATCCCTCCCTTGCTGCTTGTGTTTTACTGTGTCCATTCGCTGTGTGTTTCTTCCGTGTCTGCTTATCTCCCCCTTGCTGTGAGGTCCTGCTGCATCAGCTTACCGCGCCGCGCCAGCCGGCCTGCCCTCACAAGGAGGCCCCGGGAAGCGAACCCGGGGCCTCCCATATGGTAAACGGGAGCTCTATCCATTAAGCCACACGCGCTTCCCATATGCAATTTAAAAAGCAACAGTTTTTCAAAAAGTTGAGTAAGAGATAGTTCAAGAATATCCTTTGAGAATCTAGAAATATGATCATCTTAAATCTTACCATCAAAAATTATTTTCAAAGAGTTATGAATTTAAAAATTGAGTATTCAAGGCTCATTCAGCATCTACTAGCCTTTTGCTTTTAATAGTTACATCAAGATATTGAAAGTTCGTCATGGACAAGTTAAATTTCTAATTTAAACTTTTTGTGCTTCCTATCATTTATCCAGTTTCTAGATAAATGTTTAAATTCAATAGCTGAAAGCATAGACCTAATGAAGCATATCCTTAGAAATGTTTTCCCTCTGGTGAAATTCAATAAATGATTAAGGTATTACTGCCCCTAGGAATTAAAGTTTTTTATCCTAATAATTAAAGTAACTTGGGAATAGAATAGTCATGTGTAGGTGTGTCTACTAGGTTCATTTACCAAGATAAGATAAGAGAGAATAAAACTTCTTTGTTAAATGCTCTTTTTCAATCTTCATAGATTACAAGAGGAAAAAATAGTACTTTGTGAAAGCTGACATTAAATATTTTACCTGCCTTTCCATCTTTTTGTTTAGGATTTACATAGAGATATGATATTACAAATAAAATTATATTCAAAGTATTTGCCACTTCTCAAGTCAGTCTATCCCCCTTCACATCCGCCATAAATCTCTTTTTACTTTTAGAGGCTGTTCTCTAAAATTCACTAAATTTTTAGGCCGCAATGGGTAGTGGGTTTGAGAATGGTTTGATTTCTGCTTCAGAAAAATAAAAGAAGAAGAAAGAAAGAAAAAAAAGAGCAACAGAATGTTGATATAGAGCACATTTCTTTAAATTATATTCCAATCATATTTAGATATAATTAAATTTTACAAGGAACTTATGCCTCACAAAAATAAGTGTTTTTCTATGTTTTTGGTGATGAAAGTGGTAGAAGTTTGTGGACTTGAGGAAAATAAAAGGCATTCTTAGTCTGAAAGACAATCCCACATTAGAACATTTGGCTAAAGCCAATGTTCTATTATATTTTGATAAATGGAAACTTTCCCTCAAAATGACCCAGAACTACCAAACTTATCACAAATGCTCCATTATGCCAGTCCCTGTTTCTTTGCCCTAGTCACTCCAATTGGGACTGTATAACTGTTGAAACAAACAATCCATTCATTTGCTTTAAACACCTCTTTGCTGTCTTTCTTGCATTAACCAAGCCTCAACTGTTGTATGGTGTTTCTAGATAGTGGCTGGCAGCTGTTTGAGTTTTGCTAATTCAATTTTATTTCTGTGTTCCTTGCCCTGATCAACAAATTTAATATGTAAGCTAAATTTTTACTTTATCTATTCAGTGAAATAAAAGTCCAGAAAATAGATGAACTAGAAACATACTAAGACATATCACTGTGAAATTTCAGGACTTTGGAGAGTGTTCTAGAGAGAAAAAATAGGTCACATTCAAGAATCAAGATTCAAAATTACTTCATACTTCTTGTTGGAGTAAAGCAAGTTTGAGGGCAATGTCTTCAAAAGTCTGAAAGAGAATTAATTCACCTAAAATTCTATACTAATCTAAATTTTAATTGAGATTCAGGTTAGAATAAATACATTTTCATACAAGCGTGGCCTAAAAATATATATATTTCTCTTGTGCCCTCTTCTCAGGAAGCTACTGGAGGCTGAGTTCTACCAAAATGAGAGAATAAACCAAAAACAGGTGGACATGGCAAACCAGAAACAATATTACCAACTTAACAGAGAGATAAAGTTAATAATCGGGATGCTGGTGGGAAGCGAAATCTCAGGATGAAAAATGCAGGCATTGAAAGTAACCATTCATATTTGAGTATGGCAGAAGGTTCTGTGAGAAACTTTAGAAAGATGAAATACCTGATGAAGCTGAATATTTTGAGAGGAGATTTAGACAACTTCTGAGGAGTTTGGATTGAATCAAAGGTAAATACATGGAAAATTGAGCAAATAAAAAAAGACAATTATTAGTTCTATATAAATAAAGTTAAGCAGGAAAGGAAGAGTAATTATGATTTCTTTCCCAAGCCTGCTGGAAATAGTGTTTAAATAATATTAATTTAGCCACTCCAGCTCTCTTTTGTTTGCTATTTCCATGGTATATCTTTCTGCATCCTTTTACTTTCTATTTATCTGGGTCTTTGAATTTAAAGTGTATCTCCTGTATTCAGCATATAGTTAGATCATGTTTGTTTGTTGTTGTTTTATCCATTCTGCCAATCTCTGCCTTTTGATTAAAGTGTTTAATCCACTTACATTAATGGAATTAGAGACAAGGTAGAATTTACTTCTGCCACTTTGATCATTGTTTCCTATATGTTTTGTCTTTTTTGTTCTTCCATCCATTACTGCTGTTTAGTTTCCTAGGCTGCTCAAAGCAGATACTATGAAATGGTTTTGGCTTAAACACTGGGAATTTATTAGCTTACAACCTTAGAGTTTTAAGGCTGTGAAATGTCCAAACCAAGTCATCATCAAAGCAATGCTTTCTTCCCAAAAACCAGCTGCGATCCTTGGTTCCTCTGCCACATGGCAAGCCACATGGTAACATCTGCTGGTCTCTCCCTTCTCTTCTGGGTTTCATTGCTTTCATCTTCTTGTTTCCATGGCCTGCATGCTCTCTCTCTCTCTCTCTTTCTCTCTCTCTGTTTCTCTCTCATTTGTTAATAAAGGACTCCAGTAAGAGGATTAAGACCCTCCTGAATGAGGTAAGTCATACCTTAACTGAAGTAGCTTCCTCAAAAGATCCTACTTACTGTGGGTCCACATCCACAGGAATGGATTAGATTTAAGAACATGTTTTTATGGGGTACATATAGCTTCAAACCACCACACTCCACCTTCTGGACCTCAAAAAGTCATGTTCTTTCTACATACAAAATACATTCATTCCATCACAATATCCCCAAAGCCTTAAGTTATTTCAGTAAAAATATTAAGTACAGGGAAGCGGCTGTGGCTCAATAGGTTGGGCTTCCGTTTACCATATGGGAGGTCCCAGTTTCGATTCCCGGGACCTCCTGGTGAAGACAAAGCTGGCCCGCGTGGTTGGCTCACCGCGAGCCGGTGCAGCAAGATGGCGCAGCAAAGGGAGACAAGCAGACACAGAAAAAAGCAAAGCAAATGGACACAGAGAGCACAAGCAGCAAGGGGGGGGAATAAATAAATAAATAAATAAATAAATTAATTAATTAATTAAACTATATACATATATATATATTAAGTACAAAGTCTCATTGAAATCAGTCTGTCTATAGATGTGGTCTGTCTTGGGGCACAATTCCCCTCAGTCTGTGGATCTGTGAAGCCTAGAGAACAAGTTACCTGCTTCTAATATACAAAGGAAGGACAGGAATAGGATAAACATTTCCATTCTCATAAGGAGAAATTGGCATGAAAACAGGGGTGATGGGTCCCAAACAATTCTGAAAACCTGTTTCAGAAACAATTCTGAAATCCATTAGATTTCAAGGTCTGAGAGTCACCTACAGAACAATGTTTTGTCCTCTGGGCCTAATAGTGTGGCAACCCCACCCGTTCCAAGAACTTGCACAGTCCTACCCTTTGCCATGTTCTCCCCAAACACCTGGGTGAATGCTTCACATTCTTCAAGCATTGGGGTGATGTCCAGGCTCTCCGCAATCCCCAGAGAATAGGCTTCATCTGAGAACAACGGGGTGGTAGGCACTCTTCTTGAACAATGGGGCAGAAGGCCTACACTCTCAAAATGCCAGAGCAGACTCACCCTTTCCAGACACATGGGTGGATCCACTTTCTTAGCCTGATAAGATGTCTTGGTCCAGACCTCAGCTTCCTTGGCCCTGTCTTTGAAGGGATTTTTCCTTCAGTCTGTCCCTTGTATTCCAGGCTGGCAGTGGTTCCATTCATATAGATCTCACAAAAAACTTGTCAGTTTTGCATGTAGTTCACAGGGGTCTAAACCATCATGCAGTAGGACTTTCTACAGATCCTTCCTAGATAACTGCATTTCCAAACCTGACTTGCCCTGAAATGGTTTCATATTAAGTTAAACCCTCATTATTTTCACTTTCTGCAGGCTCAGAATTTTCCATACTATCAATTTCTAGTTTCTTTGGGCCCAGCAGTTCAGTTCTCAGCTTATCACTTTCCTCTCACATTTTACTATAAGCTGCAAGGAGAATCCAAGCTGCACTTTCCACATTTAGTTTGGAAATCTCCCCAGCCAAGTATCCGAGTTAAAATCAGAACTCAATTTTGTCAAGTTCTCTGCCACTTTAAAACAAGGGTCACCTTTCTTCTAGTTTCCAATGACACATTCATAATTTCTGTCTAAGCCCTCATTGGAAGTAACTTTTGCATTCATATTTCTACCAACAGTCTCTTCAAAGCCATCTAGGTCTTTTCTATCAAGTGCATCACAACTCTCCCAACCTCTACCCACACTCAATTCCAAAGCTGTTTCCACATTTTTTTGGTATTTGCAATAAGAACACCCTACTTTCCTGGTGCCAAAATCAGTTGCAATTTCCTAGGTTGCTCAAAGCAGATACCATGAAATGGTTTTGGCTTAAACAATGGGAATGTATTAGCTTAAAAGATTACAGTTTTGAGGCCATGAAAATGTCCAAATCAAGGCGTCATCAAGGCAATGCTTTCTTCTTGCCAGTGGTCCTTAGTTCCTCTGCCACATAACAAGGCACATGGTGGCATCTGCTGGTCTCTCCTTTCTATTCTGGGTTTCATTGCTTTCATCTTCTTACTTCCATGGCTTTCTCTCTCTCTCTCTCTCTCTCTCTCTCTCTATTCATCCCATATATAAAGGACTCCAGCACAAGGATTAAAACTCATCCTGAATGAGGTGAGTCACACCTTAAAGTGCCTCATCAAAAAGTTTTACTTACATTGGGTCCATACCCACAGGAATGGATTAGAATTAAGAACATGTTTTTCTGGGGTACATACAGCTTCAAACCACCACAATTGCCTTCTTTTGTGTTAAATAAATATTTTCTAGATTACCATTTTAATTCACTGATTTCTTTTATTATATTTTTAAAAGTATTTTCTTAGCAGTTGCCCACAGGATTACAATTAAAATCTTAACTTAAAACAACTTGATTCATATTAATATCAACTTAATTTCAATAGTACACAAAATTTTTTTTCCAAAATAGCTTGGTTCCCTCTTCCTACTTTGTGCTATTATTGTCGTACAAATTACATCTTTATACATTTAAGGCAATCAACAAAGTTTTATAATTATTGATTTTTGCATATTTCTTTTAAATTAGATAGGAGAAAAGAGTTACTAAAAATGTATTTATAGTGTCTTTTATATTTACTTATATGTCAATTACCTTTATCAGTGTCCTTTATTTTTTTCTGTGAGTTCAAGTTACTGTCAAGTGTTTATTTTTTTTTTCATTTTGTTTATTATTTCTTGTATGGCAGTTCTGCTAATATTACTGGAGACCTTGTAAGAAGAGCAAATTTGGACAGAAAGAGAGAGAGAAAGAGAACCTGGCCATATGACAACTGAGGCAGAGATTGAAATCCAAGGATTGCCACTGAGCCTCCAGAAACCAGGAGAAAGGCATGAAACAGATTATTCTCTAGAGACATCAGAGGAAGCATGGGCCTGATGACATCTTAATTTTGGACTCCTAGCCTCCAGAACTGTGAGACAATAAATATCTGTTGTTTTAAGCCATCCAGTTTTGTGGTATTTTGTTATGGTAGCCCTACAAAACCAAGACATTTGGCAATACCTTAATTTATCTTCCATTTTTGAAGAATAGCTTTGCTTGATATAGTTGACAGATTTTTTTTCTTTTACCACTTTGAATGTATTTTCCCGTTGCCTTCTGGCCTCCATGTTTTCTTATGAGAAATCAGATAGTAATCTTATTGAGGATGCCTTGAGAAATGATGAGTCCTTTTTTCTCTTGCTGCTTTCAAGATTCTTTCTTTGTCTTTGTCTTTCAAGGGTGTGTCTAGGTGTAGATCTCTTTATGTTTGCTTATTTGAAGTTTCATGATCTTCTTAGATGTGTAGATTAATGTTTTTCATCAAATTTGGGAAAATGTTGGTGATTATTTCTTCAAATATTCTTTCTATCCTTTCCTCTTTTTTCTTTCCTTTTGGGATTCCCATTACACCTATATTAGATGCTTGATGATGTCCCACAGTTCTCTGAAGCTCTGTTCAATTTTCTGCATCCTTTTGTTTTTCTGTTCCTCAGACTGAATAATCTCAATTGACCTATCTTCAAGCTCACTGATTCTTTCTTCTGCAAACTCACATCTGCCATTGAACCCTGTGGTGACTCATAAATTTGAATTATGTTTCCAAAATTTAAACCTGCTTTTGGTCTTAATGTGCATTGCTCTGTGTGTGAACCTACTCTAAGTAGGATATCCTGAAGACATTATTTTTAGTTACGGTGTGGCCCAAATTAAATGAGGTTGGGTCTTAATCCAGATTACTGGAGGCCTTTATAAATAGAAGAAATTCAGAAATAGGGGGAGAAAGCCATGGGGAGGAGCTAGAAATTGGAAGTCAATGGAACCCAGAAGAGAAAGGAGAGGAAATCGCTATGTGATGGAAAAGCCAAGCAATGCAAGAATTACTGACCAGCCAGAATGCTACCAACCCCAGAAGGAAGCAAGCCTTCTAGCCTCTGAAACCAAGAACCAATAAATTACTGTTGTTAAGCCAACCCATTGTGTGGCATTTTTCATAGTAGCTGGGAAACTAAGATAAGCCCCTTTAGGGAATTTTTCATTTCTGATTGTGCTTCTCAACTCCAGATTTATATTTGGATTTCTTTTATAATTTCTATCTCTTTATTTATATTCACCATTTAGTAAGACATCCTTCTCATACTTTCCTTTAAATCTTTAGACATAGTTCTTTGAACATATTAGGGTAGTTGATGTAAAGTATTTGTATAGTAAGTCTAGCATTTGGGCTTCCTCAAGGACAGTTCCTATTAACTGTTTGCTTATTTGTTTGTTTTTAACCTGTGTGTATGTTACACTTTCCTGTTTCTTTTACATTTTAAATACTATAATGTAGCAACTCTGGAAATCAGATCCCTACCCTTCCAGGGTTTGGTATTGCTGCTGTTGTTTGTTGTTTGTGTTGCTGTTTGTCTTGTTTAGTGACTTTACTGGATGAATTCTGTAAAGTCTATATGCTCTGTTGTGTTCAGCCCCTGATAGCTCTTCTTGGCTAGCTTGGTGATCAACTAATAATTGGACATAAATTTTCTTAAATTCCTTAAATGAATAATTATTCCAACCTTTGCTAAAGGTCTCTGTGTGTGTTGGGGCTCTGGATGTTTACAACTCTGCCTTAGCCTTCATTTCATGCTTATGCAGGGCTTCAAGGTCAGCCACAGGTGAGAAATTAGGGTTTTGTTTGATCTTTTTGGGGGGCATGCACATAACCCTGCACATGCATATGTCCTTCTATATTCCTAGAAATATGCTGTTGCTTTTCAATGCTTGCTATTGACATCTCATTTCCCAGATATTTCTTTTAGGTTTTTTGGGCTATCCTCTTCTTTGCTCCAGTTGGTATTACTGCCTCAGGCAGTTGCAATGTTAAACACATGTCTGTTTTTGACAAATGCCCTAGTGATAGGACTTTTCCTACTGAGTCACCTCTGAAACAGGTCAAATAGTGATAAATTATTTGGGGATGGGAATTTTTGAGGAGATACAAACCAGGTTTGTCTCCTTTGGTGGCTGATGGGCTGTCGTTTTCATGGTTGCTGCAGAGCTGGGGAGAGAGGAATGGGACTAGGGCAAGTTAAAATGCCACAATGCTCACTGATTTACTGAGATTCAGTTCTTTAATAAATGCTCCTTGAATGGTTTCTCATGTATAGTTAATCCCCAGAGTTCTGAAAAGGCTGAATTTGACCATTTTCACTAGTGTTCTCTTTACTTTTATGGAGGAGAACATTTCCAGAAGTCTTTATTTCACCATTGTGGAAACCCCCTCTTCCCCATAGTATTTAAATGATAAGGTAAATACCTATTGTTGTTCAACCAAAATTACCTCATAGTGGCAGGATGGAGTACAGGGATATGAAGGGTGTTTTCATGTTATGCATGAAGTGTAGAAAGAGAACTAAGTCCTCATCTTCTTTAGTGCAAAGTCAAGATAATGTGCCTCCCAATGAAGAAATCAGGAATTGGCAATTCAAACATATTATTTACAGACAAGGGAAGTAAATATGAAAATAATTAGCTTAAAAAGGTAGAAGTGGTTACATTTGTGAGGAGTAACAGTGAGGTAGATGTACAGGTGATTGAATGTATGAACTCCTTGGATTCATTAGGCATCTGCTTGATGCTACTGATGATTCTTCAGGAAGTTCGCCTGGCACCAACTGCATTCTCACAGGTCACAGGGAGATTTTAATCATCATGAAAGGAATGCTTATTGATCTTCATAACTCATGGCAACCTCATGTCAAGGACCATGTCATTGTCATGATCTTCCTATTCCTCTGGCCTGGTCTGATAAGGCAACCTGGTCTCTTATGTTGCTCACAGGAGCAATCCAAAACTTCTTTGCCATACACCTTGGGAAAAGGGCATCTCACCTCCTCCTCCCCCAGTCTCACTCCTGTTGCCAGTGAAGAACAAGAGCTATTGGATCCATTCAGCACCCATGCAATCTCACAGGCTTACTGCTCTGCAAGTTTCACAGGGTTCAGCTTGCTAGTGGGCAGGTAGAGTGCTATTAGCATAGATGTGTGCACTGGCTCACTAGGTGCACTGTGGCTTAAACCTTGGATGTTATTACACCTTTCCTGGACTCTGGCTTTCTCAGAAGTTGCCTGGACAGGCTAGATGACAATCTAGAAATGCTGGAAAGCTGATGTCCAGTGGAGTAAACTTTGACCAAGAGGAGACAGGAACTGTTAGATAATTTTCACTCTTTTCCTATGACCTCCTGGAAGATATCCTATAAGACCATCTAACCTCTGCACTTACAAGAATCTGAGACCAGCTAGGTAATGCACAGTCTGTAATTTGTAACCCTCTTTCCTTCCCCTACTTTTATTTTTCCCTCACTATTGTTTTCCTGGGATTGAACCACAAAGTATAGAACATACACTTTTGGCTTGAACCTGGTTTTCTAGGGATCAAAAACAAGAAGATCATGATTTTTCTTAACATACCTTGTAGAACTATTTTTCTTTTCAAACTAGGTGCATGCAGTTGAGGAAAAAAAACAACAAACAAACAAGCAAACAAACAAACAAAAATGATAGAAAGAAGGGGAAATTATACCAGAGAATGTCCTTATTTCAATGAAAATAAACCAAAAAAGAAGATATTTGATCCAGAACACAAGGACTCCATTTGAGAAGAGCAACAATGAAATTCTGGAATGATAACTAAGGTGTGGATCTGGAATAGAGTAAGAAAATGTAGGGAGATAAGGGAGGCTTTGGGGAAAAAATGAAACTGATAGATTTTCTGATGTCTGTTATTCTAAAAAAAAATAATATTGAGAGAATTTAAACCATGTAGCTTCCCATAAGTATAATGGGAAGATGTTGAACTTGATCACCTGATTAAGGTAGTATTTGTCAGTTTTCTCCACTGTAAAATTACTTTGCCCACTCTCTTTCCATACTGTACTCTCCATTGACTTTCTTTTTCCTAGTTGTTTCTATTTTATTGACATATATATTTTTAACTTTTAACTTTGAAATACATTCAAACTTACAGGACAGTTACAAAAATAATACAAACCCCATACAGAGAACTCCAACATACCCTTACTACCTCAGATATCCAGCTCTGCCATTATCCAGTTCAGGAGAAATTATGGATTGGAGGTACATAGATGAAGATAGAAATTGATGAGTAGTGTCTAAGGGTCTGATAGCAGCATTTAGATAGACCTAGGTGCCACAAAGCACTGAGGTAGATTGGACAGAGACAGGTACCCTGGCAAAGGATTTGAGTATCAGAAAGTCAGAGATCTAACTAGGTGAGGAGATCAGTAATGGAGCGGAAACTTAAAACAAGGAATCTGAATAACAGAGACAGTGCACCCTTGAGGGAAACAAAACAAAATTTGACAGTCTAAAGACATTTTAACTTAGGTCAGGGACTAATTCTGAATATAGGAAACAATCTCATATTAACTACCTTGAGGCCATCAGCTGTAGTTATTGAAGCTAGGTTGGATCCCTTGACTAGAGTGGAGAATGAGGAAGCAGAATTTCTGTTGTAGCAGCATAAATCATATCATGTGATGCATGTCATAAAGTTTCAATAAAATGACACAGTTAACATTTTATGTATTTGATAAATTGAAGTTGGTATTCCTTCCTTCTCCAGAAGTGTGTAAGTCACTACTCTGAGCCAGTAGAAATAAAAAAAAAAAAAATTTTCTTCTGAGATATTTTTCCAGAACTGATGGCCCCTACAACAATAATCAAAATTGCTTTCCTATATAGTTTTATAAGAGACAGAGGAGGATGGCAGTGCTTGTTGCCAGACATTTGTCTGATATTGATTGAAGTAAAGCTCATTCTGGGCATGAATGTTATTCCTGTGCAGAAGGAGAGAAATAATCCTCACCGTGAGATTGTTTACCCATGGAAGTTGGCTGTTCAGAAATGGGTTCTCAGACCATCTTTACTGGAAAAAATCTGACTGTTAATTTAATTAAATAATTAGGTACTTAAGCTTTAATTGCACCTCTATACTACCCTAGAACTCTTCAAAGTGACAGGACTACAAGATAAATAAGATGCAGAGCTTGTCCTCGAGGAGCTCACATTTTAGTAAGGAATTGAGGCAAGTATACAGCCTTATTTGCTCTAATTAAGATAAGCACATGACATTATGGGATCCCACAATGGAGAATCTAAACCAATGTTAGGAGTAGGAGAGCTTGCTGGAGTAAGGATATTGCCAAACAAAAACAAATTCAGACTTAGGTAAGGAGTGATTTTGTTCAAACGGATATTTGTAATGAGGGCTGGGGAACTATTGCAATATGAAGAACAGAATGTTCCAGGTATGGGGTAGTGAAATAAGTAGGCAATGTGATCAGACAGTTGATGTGGGAATATTATTCCTTGCAGTCAGCTGATTTTCTGAAGAGGCTGGTAAGGAGAGCCTGTGTTGCTTTCCAGGGCTCAAAGTTGGGCCAAGCTTCAAGAGCTTGGAAGAAGCAGAGAAGCCTGAGGAAAGTTTGGTCAAGTCAAGCAATTTATCCAGATAGGTCAGTGTTGCAAATAGTTTAACAATTCATGAGACAAAGAATTGGAACTGGAGGGTCCACATCTAACCTTGTCATAGGTAAACCAGGGGGACATTCATGAATCTTATCTGAATCATATGGGGGAAGGGTGATTCTTTGCAGTAAGTCCTGTTCCGGATCATAAATGACAGTGAGGGATTTTTAATCATTGCTATTTTCTAGGATCACAGAGCTCAGGTAAAATTCAACATTATCAATATATAAACTGATACTATTAAGCATATCAAGAGGGCATTTGAGGCAGGAATCAGGACAAACCCTGGCATATTCAAAGAACATAAGGAATTAGTGTGGTTGACCCTAAGAGGCAGGTGACTCTTAAAAGGCTACTACAGCAATTAAAAAAGAAATGTGAGGAGCCCATGTGGCTCAGTGGTTGAGCACCAGTTTCCCACCTACAAGGTCCCGGGTTCAATCCCTGACCCT
>JAQZBX010094743.1:0-11991 GCA_029593785.1 Cabassous unicinctus | reverse complement strand
CTTGCCTTTTATATTCGATTCCCCACCCACCAAGGGGTGGGGCTCAACGCCCTACTGACATGGCCCAGTCAATGCCCTAATCATAACTTAATCATGCCCAGATTAACAGATCAGTTTACAAGCATGATTGAATTATATTTTTGGAATTCATAATTACATCAAATTGGCCAACGGTTACAGGTGTGATAAGTGGAATGATAGAAAAACTGAGGTATTGTTGCCAAGGTTATGACTTTAGAGGTTGTATTAGTCAGGGTTCTCCAGGGAAACAAAACTGACAGGAAATATATCTTAAGGATACATAATGTAAATATTATGAAACTTATTATAGGAATTGGCTCACCACTGTGGTGAAGAGCAAGTCCGAATTCTGTAGAGCAGGCTGCATGCTGGGAGCTCCAATGAAGGTTTTCAATGAATTCCCCAGGAAAAGGTGGCTGGCTGAAGTAGAAATGAAAATTCTCTCTTCTGATTCTGAATTATCAGCTCTCCTTTTAAGGCCTTCAAATGACTAGATGAGCCTTCTCTCATTGTTGAAGGCAATCTCCTCAGTTGACTGTAGATGTTGTTAGCCATAGATGCAGTCAACTTTCTGATGATTTAAATCCATGAAATATCCTCACAGTAATAATCAGGCCAGTGTTTGCTTGACGAAACAGCTGGACACCACAACCATGTGGACACATGAACTTAACCATCACAGAGACTAAAGAAAGATTTCTGTGGAAAGTTACATATAATCTGAGTCCTAAAGGATTCATAAGACTTAGGCAAAGCGAGAGATGTGCATTGGAGAAATATTATTCAAACACAGGGGGACTGTCTTGTGCAAATCCTAAAAGTGAGAGGGAGCATGGCATATCTAGAAAATGGAAAGCAATTTCATTTGTTGGAGTGTAAATTTTGAGGTATGAAATGGTAATAGAAAAGCCTGGTGAGATAAACAGAGACCTAATTAATTATATTGGTCTGAAACCAATGGAGAGGCAGTAAAGGGTTTATTTAAGCAGGGAAATGACATTATTAGGTCTGGAGAGGTTGCAGTGATCCAGGTGAGAGGCAATGATTTTGAGCAGTAGTTGTAATATCATTAGATGATGGTTAAAAAGAGTATTCGAAAGGGTTAGAAAGCTGTTGGAGGCAGAATTGACAATATTTGGTATTGGTTTTCTCTATTGAATTACAAATTCCTATAGGAATTTCTGATTATCATTTTACCCCCATATTGTGTAGCACAGGGTATATATTCAATAAATATTTGGCAAATGAATGAATGAATGAAATTAATTCAACTAAATGTATTTTCCCTTGCAACCTAACTTAGGAAAGGAAGTTCTCATCTCCATTTTACTGTATTCAATTTTAAACATTGGTATTGACTGGAGTTTGTTTTCATCAAGCTTCCCTGCCTTGAAAATCAGAAATTATTTTTCCCAAATTTTTACTATGAAAAATTTCAAAAGTACAGAAAAGTTGAAAGAATAGTACAGCAAATACCCAGATAGTCACCACTTTGTTAATAATTTGCAATATTTCATTTATTTGTGTGTGTGACATTTGAAAGTAAACATCACATTTCACACCTAAATATTTCAGCTGTAACTGTTGTACTCTAGCTCCAAATTAGCCTACCCAAAGTAACTTAGAGAAGAAAACTTTCTATTGTTCCCTGAGTGTCCTATCTGGGAAGCACATAACCTCCCCTCCCTTGAGAGACCTTGCAAAAACATCTCAACCTTGCAGCTGTGTCCCAAGTTATCAGAACCTTAAAGTTGTGCAGACACTAGCTAACCACCAAGATCCGCTTCTGTACACCCTGCTTGCTTGCAAACTGCATCGGCGACCCCCCTATAAAAGGGAGCCATTTTAGAACCTCGGGGCTGCAGTTCCCTCCTGCATGAGGTGTGCTGCAGACGCCCGCGGGCTTAGCTCAATAAAAGTAACTAAAGTCTTAAAGTCTGAATATGGTCGATCTCCTGGGTTAGAACATAACATCTAAGAAGAAAGATATTTTCATACAAAACAATAATAGCATTATTGTCTCCAATCAGTTAGCAGTAATTCCTTAATATTATCACTTTTGAATTTCTTCAATTACCCCAAAAATGTCTTTTACAATTTTTTTTCATGTAGAGATCTAATCAAGTTTCACAGATATGCTTAGTTATTAGGTCTCTGAAAATGAGAGATTCTGAGAAAAGATGAAAAGTGATAGCATTATTTAAACTGAGACAAAAGTGCTGAGGATAACTTAATAATCAAAAGACAACATTGGGCAGCAAGTCTTATTTCCTGATTGAAAATGCTTTCTTGTTCTTTAGTCAGTCCAGCTGGCAAGAGTTTTGCCCTAATGAGTCTTAGGTCAGTGGTTCCCTCTCTGTACGTGTCTGCTCTCACTCCATGGAGAAAAAATCTCTGTCCATGTGATTGTACTTCATGCCTCTGGGTAATCACCTGGTAAGAGATTGGCCTTTACCACTAGCAAGAACTGAATGAGTGTATATAGAAGGTTAGGTGAAAATTTATTACTCCTGCAGGGAAAAACCTCAATAAATAATAAATTATTTGTTTGGTGAAACATCTTAATATACAAAAGTGGCCCATTGGCTTAAAGTTCTGACATCATGGAGTCCTTTTGCATGGTACTTCCAGTTGAGTCTGTGGCTAGGAACAAAGGATAAGCTAAGATAAATGCCAAATAAAGTTAGTTGCCAGTCTCTCCCACTGCACCTGCCAAATCACCAAAACATAGAAAATATTAAGTGCAAAGATGTGAGCCTACTTTCAAGGGCTAAGATTTTGTTGTCCTTTCACCTCCCTTTCACTCTTCCCCTTCTCCTCTTTAATGGACACGCCAATAGGACATCCTGGTGGCACCATAATAAATTTGCAGCTCTGGTGCAGTTTCTCTGTTTCTAGAGTCACAAGATTGAAATAAGATCATAATTTCCAACCCTTGCATGTATCCAGATGTAGTGTGGTTTTCTAAGGTGATGACTGTCTCTTCTAAAATTGTGGAACTTCAAGCTGTTCGTTAGCTGTCTCTTTCACAGGAGGCTAAATGAATGTTGGTTTTTGCACCGCTCTAGTTCCTAGCATTTGAGAGGGATTTGAAGCCTCCAGTTGTCCTTGTGTCTGGTGTCAGAAAGGAGAAGCGACCAAAACAGGAACATTAACATTCTCTAAATCAGGGGTTCTTAATCAGGGGGGTCTGTGAGCTTGAATTGAAAAAAAAATCAACTTATTATCTTTATTTTCTCTGACCTCTGATGTTGAGTGTCATAAAATATTCTGAGAAGGGGTCCGTGGTTTTCACCTGACTGGCAAAGGGGTCCGTGGAACAAAAAAAGTTTAAGAACCCCTGCTCTAAATGAATGGGATAGTTCCTCCGTGGGCTTTCTTTTTCTTTTTTTAAATTTATGAATAATATATAATTTATATCATAAACTCTAGTTTTATGTTTAAAACAAGCATCCTCATTTTTCTATGCAGATTACTTTTCAAAAATAAATTTTTGCAAGGTGATATTAGTGACAGACACTAATCGGTATAGTAGTGGTGGTATTGGTATAGTAGTGGTGGTATTGAAAAGTTTTTGCAGACTAGTCCTTTCCACTAGGGCATATCATTTTTCTGTTTTGGGCTAACATTATTTGTAGAACCTGGCTTTGATGGTAAGCAGGCACCTGTACTCTTACAGTCTTTCCTTTGCCTTTGTTCCAGGCAAGCTGCCTTCTTTCCATTATTCCACTCCAGGCTAATCCATGCCCTTTTCTTACAATACAGTTGAACGGCGCATAGTTAGATACTGCTATAAAGCAGATATTAGGGAATCTTGTGTAAAGCTTTCTCTAGACATTACCAACCACTGTACTTGAATAAAGATGTACATTATTGCAATGCAAATACATAGGGTTCCAGAGCCAAGTTGTTGGTAATGCTTCAGAACATTGCCATTTTCTATTAAAGGTGACCCAGAGATAAAACTCACTGAACTGCAAATGCCCCAGATGGGACATCAATTAGAGATTAGGTATATTTCAAGATATATTAGCAACTGCAATCACAAAGCATAAAGCAGTTTGTTCATTGAGGTAAGGACTATCAGTGGAGCCGTAGATTCCTAACAAACGGGCAGTGACAGATTAATGGGAGAGGAAGAGATATGCTTACAGCTAGTCTTTACATTATTGTGTACAACCTGCAGCAGATTGTATCTCTGCTGAGTGTAGCAACAGGACTGTATACTCATGCATATAAACATAATCCATTGGGAATGTGCTACAGAAAAAATGGTTTGCCACTCCCCACAATTATGAAATCCTTCATATTTTTCCCAGAGCTTTATGCATATTAGTTTCCCTCTCAGTATATAAAAACACTGGAGTTGCTTATGTCTTAATTTGAGCACTGTATCTAAATACTCATGAGTAATTATCAAATCAATGAAGTGAATATTAAAAATAATAAAAGGAGGAGCTGAGGCTCAAGCAATTGAGTGCCTCTCTCCCACATGGGAGGTCCCAGGTTCGGTTCCTGGTGCCTCCTAAAGAGAAGACGAGCAGACATAGGGAGCACACAGTGAATGGACACAGGAGACAGCAAGCACAAAACAATGGGGTGGTGGTGGAATAAATATATAAATAATAAATCTTTAAAATTTTATAATAAAAGGTTAGTTGAGGAGCTAGATGTATAGAATAGACATGGAGTCAGAAATAATACAATATTGACTCTTTGAGCTATGCTTTTTTACCATATTCAATCTAATTTCCTCAAAGAGAGGTCTGGTAGATGACAAGAAAGGAAAGAGCTCCAAAAAACCACCAGAAAAAAGCAAACAGTGTTCATAGTAGTAGACTGGTTAGGAAAGTCTGAGAGGAAGGAGAGTAATACCAAACCTTGAGGAATAGAGTGGGCAGCTTTCTTCTCTTTTAATCATTCTAACGTTCCAAAGAAGCAGCATCACAGCTTAAGGTTGGTGCTTGGATCTGTTGGGTGAAGGGACTGGCTTCACCATTAGGAGAGCTACAGGAGCTTTTTAGATGTCAGGCTTTTTTCTTTTTTTAGGCATCGGGGCCAGGGATTGAACCTGGGACCTTGTGTGGGAAGCCGGTGCCCAATCACCGAGCCACATGGGCTCCCCTGGGTTGCCTTCCTCGTCTGTTTGCTTGTTGTTTGTTTTTGTTGTTGTTGTTGTTTTTAGGAGGCACTGGAAACTGAACCCAGGACCTCCCATGTGGGAAGCAGGTGCTCCACTGCTCAAGTCACATCTGCTTCCCAGATGTAAGGCTTTTAATAGGTTCTGGTTTTTGAGAATTCAGCCCATAAGGATTTAGGTCTTTTCCTTCAACTCTCTCATTTGGGCTTCATTCTGTTTAAGTTTTTGCTTAAGAAAGAGAAGCAAAAGAGACTTTACATTTCTTTTTGGTTTCCCATGACAGACAAAGGAGAAAGAAATTCTGGGCCCAAAACCTTGGCTTGGATGAAAGGCTGCACAAGTTTGAGGCCCAGTTTACAGAACTGTAAGCGAGGGTAGAGCTCAGAAGGGTAAGAACTTCCACTGACTTTCCAGTTTATTATTGGTTACCATGTGCTGGATACCAAATTTCTGAGTCTCTTTTTTTTCACCTACAGAATGATAATAACATTATCTATCCTGTGTACTTTCCAGAATTATTTTGAAGATTAAATAAGATGACATACATTTAAGTTCTTAGAAAATTATAAAGATCTTTAGTTTTTAACTAGTAAGTAGTTATTAATGAAGTATATGATTTTATATTTCTTTGCTGTGGGTTTCCACTAATAGTCATGATTATTTTAATATAATAGGATTCTATATTAGTATCTGTCATTGTTTGTCGGCATTGTTATAACAAAATACCCCAAACTGGTTGGCTTAATCAACAGGAATTTATTGGCTCACTGTCTAGAGGCCAGAAATCCAAACTCAAGGTATCGGGCCGTGCCTTCTCCGAAATCCATAGTGTTCTGGTGGTGGCTTGTTGGCAATCAATCTCTACCTCTGTCATACAGTGACCCATCACTTTCTGTGTCCTCCTGTGGCTTGTAATTTTGTGCCCAAATTTCCTTTGCTTATAAGGACTCCAGTCATACTGGATTAAGGCCCATCAGTTTGGCATCATCTTAACAGGATCTTCCAGAGCCTATTTACAAATGAGTTCACACGCACAGGATCTGGGGGTTAGGACTTGAAGATCCCATTTACAAATGAATTCAAGACCAGGATTAGGATGTGAACATGTCTGTTTTAGTCAGCCTAAGGGGTGCTGATGCAAAGTACCAGAAATCTGTTGGATTTTATAAAGGTATTTATTTGGGGTGGAAGCTTACAGTTACCCTAAAGAGTCCAACTCAAAGTTACTTCCTCACCAAACTCTGTTGCCACATGTTGAAGCAAGATGGCGGGTGATGTCTGCGAGGGTTCAGCCTTCCTCTTCCTCTTAAGGCTCCGTGGGTCCAGCTTCCTCCAATCTCAGCTGTAGGCTGGCATAGGGCTTGTCTCTCTTCCCAGGGCTCAGCTGCTCTGCTCTCTTCACAAGTTTAGCTGTAGACTATCAGGCTCATCTCTCTTCCCAGGGCCACAGGATCAAAGTTCATTCCTTTTCTGTGTATGTACTTCCATGTTTTTGATTGAGCGTCCGTTTGCACAGCCCATCAAGGGGGCTGGGACTCAACCCTGCATGCCCTAACGATGTGGTCAAATCAAAGCCCTAATCTTGATTTAATAAAGTAAAAGTGAAACCTCTGAATTTAATACAATCAAAGGGGTATCATGCCCAGAGAAATAGACCAGTTTACAAACATAATCAATATCTCTTTTTGGAATTCATAAATGATGTCAAACTGCCACAACATCTTAGTGAGGGACATTATTCAATCTACCAAGGTAGCACAAGTAGAAGTTTTATAATATATTTTAGAAAGTAAAAGCTTTATGACACTTTGTCCTCTGCATACCTTTTTAAGCCAAATAACTCAGTCATCACACTTAAACATTTTCTGTTTATGTATTTTTTAACTTTTTACTAGAATTTGAGTGATTTGAGCTCAGGAAGTGTGTTGGATTTATCTCTGTATTCTTAAGCTCCTATTACCTAATAGCTACTCAATAAAATTTTGTGACATGATGAATAAATATGCAACCCATCGGTGATTCATTAATAGTAACCAAGATGAATGTGACGGAAATGATATAATTTTCATCAAGTAAAAAACATAAATGCTTAATTTTTGTTAGGATAAAGGTTTTGGATTTGCTAAATTACTAAATTAAATTTCCTCAGTTCTGGTTTAATGTGCTTCAAGGTACATCAATTCTTTCAGCCTAAAACCATCATGCTTTTTAATTAAACTAAAATTCTAATTTTGGTATCCTATTGACCTTTAAGTACTCATGAAAACTGCCTAATTTATGCCTGGAACTAACTCACTTATCAAATGAAGGTCTACCAGTAGAGTGCAGGCCTAAGGAGAAGCATTGGCTCAGTGCCCCAGGAGGCAAGATATTGAAAAACATGTCTGAGAGTAAAGAGATGCAGGCCCTAATCCTGACTCTGACACCAATCAATTGTATGACCTCAGTTGCTCAGAGCCTATTTCTTAATCTAGAAACTAGCAGTGGCTGTCAATCAAGAAAAACAGTAGTAGCATAGATTGCATGCCTGGGTCTACTGAACAAATTCTAATTCATTATCATAATGGCAGGAAGCACAAAACTTCTTAGAAAATCGTGTTTTGTTTCATTTTTTCCTATTATGGTGTGATCCAAGAGCTTGGTGGATTTATACAATATAAAAGGTTGAGAACCAATGGAACTAGATATCACTAATGCATCTTCCACACGAATGCTTTGTGATTCTAGTCAATCGCTGTATGTTTGTTTGGAAGGAGACAAAGCTGGCCATGAGCCAGAATGTTCTAGTTATCAAGACAGACTGTCCCTCAAAATAATGAGCTTTTGAAGAGGCTAAAACTGTTTTTATTCTTACAGCAAGCAGTCTGCTTATCATAAAGGAATAGCAGACTCCAAGTTAAGAGTGTTCCATTCCCTACAAATCTAATATCCACATCAAATGAATCTGCCATAGACAATTTCAGTTACAAAAATCAGGAACAATTGTCATTTTTCCCTCAGAGTTTAACCATTTGTGACAGGGAATTTCTACAACGTTACCTGCTGTATTTTTAAAAGACAACCATTTTCTTATTCTGTAGAAAATACTAAATGCTTTTTAAAAAATATTAGACAATATAAAATTATTTTCTATATCTTATTGAAAGAAAGGGAGAACACAACAGCCTGTTCCAATTAGCATAAATAGACTAATAGAGATTTTCTTTTCTACTGTAGCCCCAGATCTCTGCTGGGAGACATTATGTCTGGTATACATTATTATGAGAGGATCAAAAGTATTTTGTAGCATAACAGAAACAAAGGCACAGAAAGCAGAAGGGAAAAAAGAAAGCTGTAACCACCAGAGTAATAATGGAATAAAATAGCATTTTACTAAATCATCAAAATTTCCAAGATTGACAAGTGACACTCAGGTAGTAAGTTATTTTGCAGATACAAAATCAGAAGCAGAACATTTTCTAACAAGTCTAAGGCAGACATTAATAGAATCCAAATAATCATTACAATAACTTGAGTTGATGGAAAGCATTAGAAATATCAAAGGGAAAAAAGTTTCAGTATTTGAAAAACAAAAAATATGAGCCATTTTATATTGCATATAATGGGTTTAACCATCATTTGTAAAAGTCAGTAATAAGCCTTTATCTCAAAGTAGACTAAGCTGGGCAACAAGTTTTATCTAGCTCTGATTTGTGTGAATAGAGTCATGGAGGGACAGGATTTCTAAAAGAAAACCATTAATCTATGTTCTCAGGACCGAGAAATTTTGCAATATATACTTGTTAGGAAACAATTCTCCATGGGTCTCTCACATTTCTGCACGTATTGTGAGCAAGACACTGACTGCCCTTTGTTCTGGACAATCTCAAGAATGTTTGTGTAGTGAACATTCTTGGAAAACAGAGGTTTCACCCTTCAGAGCAAGGGATAGTTTTGCTTATAGCCATGGAAAATAGAGATATTATCAGCCTCTGGAACAAATGGCAGGCATACTCCACATCCAGTATAGCAAAGATAATGTTTCCACCCAGAACAAAAAGCAGGCATGCTTACTGCCCATTATAAAAGATTCTGTTTCTCTATGTTTCTCTATTCTCAGGACTCCTTTCCTGTACTACAACCAACTGTGTGTTCAGGTGCTACCTGGCCCTCTTTTTATTGTCCCGTGAGAAGTGGTGTTCAGGGAACCAGCACAAAAATGCTATTCCTGTAATAAACTGTCTTTCTTCTCTGATCCAGGATTTTTATGATATCTACCAGCATCCACGAAACAGTGGCAGGCTAACTTGCTGGCTAGCAAGTAGGGTAAAAATCACACATCCTTCACAGTTCTCAACAATCCTGATATTGGTATTTACCTTGGAAACATAGTGGTCTCTTTTTTGGAGTTTTAGTAAATAATGGAGAAACTTCATGTGCTTAAAATGATGGGTTTTCAGGATGGGTGAACAGTAGTTTTACTGTCATATTAAGAGGAGATAAAGCTGTCTAGTATCTGGCAGACTACCCCAATAAGCCCTTAGAGCTGTTACAAATACTATGGTGGGTTCACACAGACTAGAATGTGGCCTTCATTCAAGCTTGCAAATCCAGAATTCTATATTGTTTGGGTCCTCAGAGTTGATACAACTTAGGGAACTAATAAAACTCATAAGAAACTGATATGTGGTCTGCAATGCTGCTTTGTTCATTTATATTAAAAAAATATAATTTCCCAAGCAGATCAGAAGTTTGCCAAGACAGACAGGTAAGCACAGTCTCTCCCCCATATGCAAATCAAGTATCATAATTAAAGTGATAATTAAATGTTCTCAATGGTTAGTATCATCAAATCTGATATATTAATGACCACTTTAGGTTATATTTTGGCTATTGTGAATATATTAATTATCAAGGCACCCTCTCTGGATAATGCCAAATATCTGTATATTTTACTTTGCAGGATTTCCTTCTTTAGAATCTATACAGACCACTCACTTCCTTTCTGTGAATACCTTTTTTTCTTCAGGCAAATTGCAGTTCAGCTCAATAGGTATCATCTTTCCTTTGTCACTATCATTTTATAGTAATTTAATTTCATTGAAGATACAACTTTCACACATTGGACTTAGTTCCAAATCTTCAATGTCAGACATTTACAGATAATCAAATGACTAGTTTCACCATTTGTGTTTCTACTCTTAATAGTTCTGAGTTACTTCACTTTATGTTCTAAGTACATGAAATTAGTTGTCTGTTTTGTGGTTCTCCATTTTTGGTTGTTAAAGTATGAGCCCTGGACAGTCATCGCTGGAATCACCTGGGAACTGGCTAGAACTGCAGCATCTGAAAAGAAAATTCTAGGAGAGGAGGCCAGTAATCTCTGTTTTAACATACCCTCTAGAAATAGGTGATTCTGATGCACACTAAAGAACCACTGCACTGGTCAAATCCTATTAGATGATTAGAGTGAATTCCAAACGGTTGTTAGAATTATTGGAAAATATTCTATTTTACTTAATTCAAAGTAAATTGCCCATGGACCAGAGATTAAATTATTTTGTTGCATATAAAAATCTATCTTAATTTTTGTTATCATTGGGGGAAGCTAGATGAAGGATGTAGGGTCCCTCTCTACTATTTTTTTTTATTTTATTGTGGTAATATATATTCAACATAATATATATGTTATTGTATACTTTCAAGTATACAATCCAGGGGTGTTTTATTACATTCACAATGTTGTGCTATCATCACCACCATCCATTCCCAAAACTTTTTTATCACCCTAAACAGAAACGCTACACCCATTAAGCAATAACTTCTCATTCCCCACCCCATTCCCTGCCCCTGGTAAACTGTAATCTACTTCCTGTCTCTATTAATTTGCATATTCTAGTTACTTCATATCAGTGAGATCACACAATATTTATTCTTTTGTGTCTGGCTTATTTCACTTCCCATGATGTCTTCAAGGTTCATTCATATTGTAGCACGTATCAGAACTTCATCCCTTTATATGGCTAAATAATATTCCATTGTATGTATATAACACATTTTGCTTATCTGTTCATCCATTGATAGACACTTGGGTTGCTTCCACCTTTTGGCTATTGTGAATAATGCTGCTATCTCTGCACTATTTTTACAACTTCCTGTGGGTCTACGATTATTTCAAAATAAAAAGTTAAAAAAAAAACAAAAAACATAAAATACCAAAACAACAAACAAATATAAAAATAAAAAGAGAAAAAACCAAAAATGTATAAGACAGTGAACGGAAAATACTTTGACAAGGAACTGCAATGCAAATTGTAAGAAACGGAAACAATCATGTTAAAGGCAATGGTACGGACCTTCGCAGAAGCGTTAATGGGATCCACCAGCCTTTTCTCTGTGTGGCTTAAACCCAGGTCGCCACTGCTTTATTCATTTTCACTCAGCACAGATTTGTAATTAAGCATGTAACAAATAAAGCACAGCCTTAACAATATATAAATATATAAATATATAATGAAGAGAATTTTACTTTTATATAGAAAAGATAAGATGTTCTCATATCCTATAAATGAGAAAAAAAGGATGTTTACTAAGAAACCTGAGATATATTGAAATCTCTCCCTTACTTTTGCTCTTCATACCAATGAGAGAGAAAAACACATTAGTTACAAAGATCCAGTGTTTACTTGGAACTGTATGATAAATAATAAATAATTGATAGTCTCCAAATAAAAAAATATTACCCAGAATGTGATTATATTAACAAAAACAAGTTTTACAATTCATGAATATCAAAGTTTAATATTCAAAAGCATTGGTATAAAACAAGAAAAAAAAAAAAAACGACAGAA
>JAQZBX010094742.1:0-11991 GCA_029593785.1 Cabassous unicinctus | reverse complement strand
AAGGTGGGCCACAGAGAGAGTGTCGTGGATTTAGGGGCAGAGCTGGGCTTCCAACCCAGACTTCATCCAATCTACCCCATTTCAAAGTCCCTGACTCCATGGGGCGGGGGGAGGGGGCACTGCTGCTTCAGAGCCTGTTTTGCTCACACCGGTGTTTGCAATCAAAAAGTTCAGCGGTCCTTCCAGCCTGCTTAAATTAGTCCCCAGGAAAACCAAATCATTTCATTTGCGGAGAAGGGCTTAATTGCAAGGGGAACGAGGCAAAGGGAATTCTGTTGCCTGTTTTCATTGAAGAAAATTACTGTACTTTCCCCTCTCTCCTTACTAAACAGAAGCAGCTTAGAAATTGGGCTGTCATCTCCCGTGATACTCCCGCTACCTTTTCTTCGCAATGCTTGTTGTTCAGTGTTTTCTGTCTCCGAGACCCTCCCCTGGACAGTCACTGCTCACCACTGGGCCTCAGGCAGCCCAGTCCTGGCCCTCTCGCTGGTCAAGGTTCGTCAAGGTTGGCCAAGTGGCTCCACACACCTTGAGTCTCACTACACGCCTGTGACATGGACACTCTTGAGAGGAAGAAACATACCATTGCTTTCTTTAGACACCAAGTGAAACCTGCTCCAAGCCCTCACTCATCAGGGCTGCTGAGAAATCACATTTTGGTCACTGAGGGCCCGAGGTCTCCCCAAACTGATACAGATCATGGGGCTTGTCTGGTTTGGTGCCTGGCAGAGGAGAGGGGTCTGGCCCCTAAACCCCCCTCACCATGGCGCCTTCTGGTACCTGATGCTGTGGCTGGGCAGGTCTGCGTGCTCTGTGGGATGTCACCCATGAGGAAACCTAGCAAACACATCTGCTCCCATCGGGGGAAGTGGGCTCCCTGTCCCATCTCAGGCAGTCCAACCTGATTCCCTCTGTGGCCAGGCAGTAGCTGTCTATCTGGGGGTGGGCATATGACCCTTCAGAGGAGAAGGGGGAGATCAGAGGGGGAAGAGTAGAGCCAGAAGGCAGGCAGCACATGTAAAGGCTCTGGGGCAGCAGTGGGCCTGCTGAGGTGGAGTGGCATGAGCCTGGGGTGGGGGAAGTAGCAGGTGAGTTAGAGGAGCCCAGGGGTCGGGAGTGCACATCACAATGAGCCTTCCAGAAGGCTCTGTGAGATCTTGGCTCTTCCTCTGGAGCAAATTTGTTTTATTCTGTTGTGGCAAACCCAAAGCAGCACAACTGATCTGAGAGTGGCTTCCCCTACTTTCTTTAGAGAAGTGGAGGCATGCAGGGGTGAGAGCACAGTCTCTGGAGCAGGGCTGTCTGGGTTCAAACCCCGCCTGCACTACTTACCTGACCACCCTGTGCCTCAGTTTCCTCACCTATACAAAGGGGATGACAATAGCACCGGCCCCACGGGGTTGTTGCAAGGATTCACAGCACTTAGGAACAGAGTCTAGCGTGTCACATGCTATCACATGCTGGCTAATTTGATCTTTCCTTTCTTAACAGCTGTTATGGAGATAAAGGGATTGGCTCAAAGTCTCCAGCCATTGGCATCACCAGGAGGCAGGGTGCCTGTGGGGGAGGTGGGGTGTGGGGGAGGCGGGATGCGGCCACCCTCACTGCTCCCCTTCTGCCTCTCTTCTCCCTGGCGCATCGTGGGTGCTCCGTCAGATTCTCTCCTTGTCTCTTTAGCGTTCTCTGAGGATGGGAGTGGAGAAGCTGATCTGCCTCCCTGTCCCCGCAGACTGTTTCAGTGCAGTTGGGGGGACTTACTGCATAACCGCTCTCCTGCCCCTTCCCTTTGGGGGAAACTGACAGGGTAATGGATTGGAGTCCACCTACCTGCCTCGTCGAAGGGATTTCTTTCAGAGGCTCAAAGTCAAAGGTGTATTAATTAAGGGGGAACAGCTGCTACCACAGTTCTTATGATAAGTCAGTGACAAATGGCCGTGTTTACCTTTTTCCTGAGCTGAGACTCTGAGGTGGCCTGGAGCTCCTGGATGGATGTCTGCAACTGAGATTTGTAGGGTACAGCCTCGCCCTCTCTCATCCCACCAGAGCTCCTTTACCCACTGAGGTCCGAGAGGGCCGTTTGTCATGGAGGAGAGACAGGTCTGTGGCCCCAGGGAGCTCTTGAAAGGGAGGAGCAAGAGAAACTTCTTTGCAGCAGCTTCCGTCCAAAGATGCCCTCGCACTCCATCCTTGGGCAAATCCCACCACTCGCAGCATCCCTGGTGAAACAGAGTTGCTTGAAAGCGAGACTTGGCCCTTCAAAGGCGAGAAGGCTGAAAAGCACTATCTGAAATGTATACAGCACTGGGCAGGACGCGCCTCGGGGCCTTTGTGCCACGCGGCTCTCTGTACCAAAAAGGAAAGAGCCTGGCTGGCGGGGGCCTTTTGTTATTTAGTTTATTTTGATCTCGCTCCTGCTCTCCAAACAGCTTCACAGAAATAGAGCCCTGCATTAGCTCCCTTCTCAGCCTAAGACAAAACACGGCGGAGGGGAAATCTTTCACCGAAAACCCGAAAAGGGAAAAACGGGCTCATTCTTTTCTGGGCTGTGTTTCTGCCCCTTTGGCTGTTTCCAGCTCCCGCGCCCATCACCCCCACAGCGGGGTCCGGCATGCATGGGCCCCAGATCCCACAGGCACAGCAAGGGAGTGGCAGCCGCCTAGCAGCTTCCTGGAGCAACTGAGACCTCGGGGGCCCTGCCAGGGAGGGGCCTCAGCTGGACTCTGCGCCACCCCGAAGGCCTGTGGTGCTCCCCATACCCCTCTGCCTGCAGGCCTGCGAAGTGGAGCTGGTGTGGGAGGCTCAGGGCACACCCCGCAAACCTCCTCCTGTGAGGCCGTGTCTGTCCCTGCCGATGAGGGACCTCCACAAGCCCGCCAGACCATGTGGCAACTGTGGTGTGGGCTGGATCCTTTCCTGCTCTGCTGAGTCCGGGTCTCCCCAGCAGCTGGGGCCCAGAGGAGGCAAGTCTGCTGCCTTACGGGACACGACAGCTGCTGAAGACGCCCCTCCTCACTCTGCCCTTGCCTCCTTCCCTCCCAGGGCTGGGTGCCTAGCACCCAGGGGCGCCTCGGGGCCTTGGGTGGAGGCAGAAATGGGGCCGAAGAGGCTCTGTTGATCCTTACTCCCTGCCTCCCACAGGGGACCAGGTGGGTGCCGAGAGCTCCGATTCTCACAGCATGTTATAGCCGTGGAAACCGAGGCGAGGGCCAGCTTCTCAGAAGGCACCCCAGATCCCCCCATTCCCGCTCCCACCTTCTCTTCCACCTGACCTCTCCCTGAGCCTGCTCTTCGTAACTCCACACATTGTCATTCCTTATACATTGCTTTGGGGAAAAAGGGAGAGAACCACGGATGAGAACCACATCCATTTTTAATAAATAGTTTATTTATCCAGCAGTTTCAACCCTGATTCTGAGGCCTGTTCTGCTGTTTCTCATTCCGGCTGGAGCCTGATTATGGGAACATTTCTTCACCACAGGCCGGGCTTCGATTCCAGCCCTGCCGATCACCCTGACATCAGAGGAAACGAGAGTATTGCTCAAATGAGGGAGACTGGAGCTTCATTAAGGAAACAGAAAATACCAGGAAGACCAGAAGGGGTGGCTAATGTCTTCTGGAGGCAGCTGCCGCGTCTCCTGTTTGCTCCCCATCTCCTGCCGCAGATGAGAACATATGGAGAGACTCGCACGTACCCAACTAATAAGCCCCCACCGGTCTGCTGGAGCCTGCCTCTGCGGATGCGGGGAAGACCAAAATGAAGGTCTGCGGTGCGGGCGGGCACAGCTCCTGTGTGGCCAGCAGGGGGCAGCAGGTGGTACAGAGCCCAGCACAGGAGGGTCCCGTTAACTAGCCCCTAGCCCCGGGGCGGGGAGGTCGCTGTAAAACAAGGCGATCTCCCCACACAGAAGTGCAAGGTTCTCAGCCCTGAGGGCCCAGGATCTGGCACTCTTGGCTGGGAGAAAAGCCAGGAGCAGCAGGTTTGGTCCCAACTTGCAATGTCTGCAAGCATCACCACGAGAGGGCCCATCTTGGGAGGCTGCCTTGGGGCGTGGGGTTGTGGAGATGGCTGCGACAGCCCTGACTCCTCTCTGCTCTCCCTCCAGGCTCTTCCTTGGAGGCCACACCGGTAGCCCTCTCCCCCTGACCTAAGGGCCCCACATATCAGGAGCCCTGTTTTTCTAGATAGTTCTCCTAGAACCTTTTTTTCCTAATTTGGCATCTTCCCTTTAAGGATAAAGGAGGTGTGATCCAGCCCCAGGACAGGCTTTCTCCCCTCACCCTAGAGCTCCCAGGTCAGAAACCCTGAAGGCACATAAACCACGCTGCCCCCCATCCCCCTGCTGCCCCAACCCACCACCCCATGACCCACCTCCCAAGCTGAGTGGACAGGCTGGCGGTGGGCAAGCTCCAGCTCACCCACCTTACACTTGCTCTGCAGGGTTTTACAGTGGCTGCTAGTTCATGTCTATTCGTGAAAAACAAACCATTCTCCCCTTCTCTATCAGCAAAATGGGACAGAGAATTGGCCCAACATAGGGGATAAGTTCCCTGCCTGGCCTCTGGCTTCTCCTCTCTGCCCTTAAAGGAAGCACACATTTTCCTACAGCTAATCTCCTCTGAAGAAAAGTCTCACAGAGACCTTTGGAATCACTGTCTCGAAGAAGGGGAAAGTCAAGGCAAGTGTGAATTCAGCACCGGCAGGTCTGGTGACCCCTGCAGTGGTCTGTCCCAGGACAGGCTGCCTGGAAACAGGACCCTGCCCAGGGCTTATCGCTCTGAGTCGGAGAAGGAAGAGGGCTTAGTCCATCTCCACACCAGCATGTCTTCTCCAGCCACGCGGTGGGACTCTGTCTGGATCCGGGATTCGTTGGAGGCCAGGAACTCCACAGCTCGGTCCCAGACCCGCTTCATGCGTCTTCTGCAAGGAGAGGGGCCAGGCTCAGCAGGGTGTCACCTCTGCGGCTCTGCCCTGCACGGCAAAGAGGCAAGCTGGCCTGAGGAGCCCCTGCTTGCAAAGGGGAAACAAGGCTCCAAGGTGGAATTTATTTAGGGGATGAGAAGCTATCAGGTACTGACTGGACTCCAGCAGAGCCCAGAAATTTCTTGGGCCTGCCTGGAAGAAATTGCTCCTCAACCTTCTCTGTTCAAAAGCTTTCAATTAAAGGGCAGGTGTGTGAAGGGGCTGTGCTGGGGTGTGCCGACTCTTGCTGGGACCTGTTAACTTGCAGCAGCCCTTGCTGGGATGGCCATGCTATGGTGCTGGCTGCATTTTAATGCCTCACGTGGGCTAATTCAAGAGTGGCCACTGGGCTGTTGAGTCAGAACTCCACAGCACTTCAGGCTGGGGATGAACTAACCAGCCGACCAGGGAGGCCAAGAAGCTGGGGTCCCTCTGTGGTACAAGAGCCACCTTCTCTGCTGGCTGGCCCTGGGTTTCAGGCCAGTGGCCAGGGTCCCTTCTTCTGTTGGGTCCGCAGGGCCTTACATTCCCTTGGGCAACCCTCTTCCTTCTCCTCCCCCCTTTCAGACTAGCCAGGAAGATTCCAGACAGCTGGAGAGGGTGGTTTTGACATCTTCCTTTGACGAGCCTATGTCACGTATAGCACAGTCTTCCCTCAGCACCATAGCCCATGTCCCCACGGCCCCATGGGTGGAGGGTGAGAGAATGTGTAGGAGCAGGAAGGTTCACCCCAGGAGAGGACAAATGGATGATGCTCCTGAGTTGGCCAGTAAGTTGGGGTGGGCAGAATGGGGGTGTAGGGGCTTTCTTCACTGGAGCAAGGCCCTGCCACCAACCTAACCCCACAGCCTGGTTAGCAACTCCCAGGAGGCTGGTGAGGTCAAAGCGACAGTCCAGGAACTGAGCTCCAAGGATGCCTGCCCCTCATGCAGGGTCCCTGAGGAGGAGGCAGCCAGCACTGTGTGGGGGCCAGGTTCTCGCCCCCAATCCCTCCTTCCTGGCTGCCCATTAACAGGTAATGAACAAGCCTGCCTGGAGCCAGGCGGCTCTAATCAGCTCCCCTGCTTCTCTCACTCAACAAGCTCTTCAAATCTCTCAATCTCTCCCAAACAGGCCCTCATCTACAGGGCAGGTCTGGGTGTATCCACACAGAGCTGACAATGCAGCTAATGTAGCCCTAGGTGTCTAGAGCTTGGCCTGGACCGGCTGGGTGATTTGGGAGATGGGTCAAGAGGCTGAAGGCCCAGAAATCCGGCGGCCAGCAGGATGCAAGCCTCCGGGGAGTCACCAGTGGGGCACAGACCTCTGGAAAGCCACCCCCACCCTGGGGAGAGCTACACACCAGCCGGCAGCAGCTCTCGTCTGCACTGGAGCACAGGAGCTGAGGGGCAGGACTCAGGTCCACAGACAGGCTGCGATGGCACTGCACAGTCTCATGCAAGTGAGTGTGGGTGTCAGGTGCAATCCCAGCACAAACGATGATGGCTGCCTTTGGAAGAGTGCTCAAGAGCTGGGTGGGGACAGCCAGGAACTGTGTGGCCACCTCCCAGCACTCCTGGTAGCAAACGTTCTCCCTTAGGCAGGCATCTTGCTGTCTGTCTCTCCCTAGACCAAATGCTCCAGTAGGAGGGATTTTTGCTGTTCCACTACCTGCTTTCTCACTGTGGCCCACAACAGGGCCTGGCATGTAGTAGGGGCTTAGAACATATTTGTTGAGTGAGTGAATGAATGAACGGATGGATAAATGTAGCCTTTCTTCACCTCAGCCCTGCACGAGGTAGAGTATTTATCTCCGTTTTACAGATGGAAACAGGCTCAGAGAGGTTGAGTGAGTTACCCATGGTCACACAGCAAGAGGCAGGGCAGGAGTCAAGGGGTCTGTGTACAGCAAGTGGCCTTCTCCAGGAAGCTGGAGGGCTCTGTGACCACCTGACATGGGAGCCAGTCTGGCTCTCTGTAAGGTTCCCACTCACCACCTATCCAAGGGGTGCAGTGGGCCTGAGAGGGATTATACATCTTCACATTTAAAGTGGGCCCTTAAATGTTCTATTCTTAGGTTGCACAGAAAGGAGGGAGGTTGACCGCAGAGCCTGGGATGGGGTGCACAGAAATGCCCTGGCCGTGGGACTCTGAGCAAATCCCTTAACTGCCCTAGGCCTCAGTTTCCTCATCCATAAAATGGGGCTGCTCAAAGTTCTTGCCTCACAGGGCTATGGTGAGCATCAAGTGAGTGAGCTTGTACCTGGGGAGAGCTCAGAGCAGTGCCCAGCTCCCAGGGAGTGCCCAGCAGTGAGCATCGGTACCATCTGCAGATGACGGCAGCTGGCCAGAGGCCACAGCAAAACCTGCCGTGGAGGAAGCACCACCCGAGCGGACACTGCTGTGGGCCCTGCTGGCTGCTGACTGCGACTGGCTACCTCCCCCCACACCCCCCAAGTTTTCTGCCTGGGAACCCCATGTGGGAGGGGCCCCTAGAGTTGTGCAAAGCAGTGGCCCTGCCCACATGGCAGCCACATGCCAGGTAGCTGACCCCATACACGGTGAGACTTTGCTAGACTTTGCTTTCAGTTCCGTGAACGTGTGTGTGTGGGAGCGGCACTGTGAGATCTCATTTCTGACTCTGGATCATGGCTAAAGAAGTTTGAGAAAGAATCCCCGCCTCTTGCCAGTGTCGGAGTCACAAATAGACAAGCGTCTGGTTCTGGCCAACAGAGCCTACAGAGTGTGTCACTGGAGGCTTCTGGGAACATTTTCTCTGCTTATAAAAGAGTGACAGGAAGCCCATTTCTAGCCTGCTGGTGTGGCAGACAGACGCTGCTGCAGCTGCTATCGACCACCACCTTGTGACCATGAGGGACTCGAGCCTGCCAGCAGCATCCACGGAGGAGGGCAGGATCTCGAGACTCACAGAGGAGTGGAGTCGCAGACCTGACTGTTCTGGGCCTAGAGCCCAGACAATTTGGGACTTCCACTTATGTGAAGCTATCAGATCCTTTACTGCTTGAGCTGGAGTGTATGTGTGTGTCTGTGTGTGTACACTGTGAATACTGCATGTGTTCCTGTTACTTGCAGCCCAAAAGCATCCCAGCCAACACTAACGGCGCTCCCGTCACTACAGAGGAACAGGACCGTGCTTTCGTACATCTTGCCAAGCTCGTTCTGCCACAAAGAGCCGAGCTTCTCCGGAGCGGCAGATGCAAGAGTGAGCAACACCCTGACCTGGGAGCCTGGGAGCTGAGCCGCCCTCAGCTAGCGACTGCTGCGAGGTTCTGAGGGGGCCTCCCATGGAGCCCGCCCCTGGCCCCAGCGACGGGAGGACTCACCGGCTCTGCGGAGGGATCAGGGTGTCGCGCACGTGGAGGATGCCCACGTAGGGATAGCGCTCCATGTCCTGCTCCCAGTCCACGTAATGGTCCTGGACCACGTCTGTTGGGGGGAGAGGCGGTTTAGGGCCGGGACCTGCTGGCAGGCCTCGGGCGGCCCCTTCCCCGGGGGCCACACACCTATGATCTTCTTCACCATCTCGTACATGGCCTGCTCCTCTTCTTCTAACTTCCGCCACCGATACTTCAGGAGGATCAGGAGTCCCCACAGGAAAGCCAAGCCTGCGAGAGGATAAAACATCGCTGCTCCATCACATTCCCCTGGCCCTTCAGACACTGTGGGTGATCCCCCCCACGGGCTGGGAGCACCTACTACGCTTTAGGCCCGGGGCCAGCAGGCAGGGCAAAAGGGCGCAGCTATGCAAAGCGGGGCAAGCCGTCACAGAGGCCCCCTGGCCTCCTCCCCGCCTCATTCTGGGGTTTTCATCTCCTCCACAGCAGGTTACACCTATGTACCTGCAGTGCCCTTTGTACTCGGAGATGCTGCAGGGATAATGAAGTCTGTGCCTGTCTGCGTCAGGGAGGACCCCCGAGCTGCAGCTGCAGTCATCTCGGAAAGACACTGTTTCTGTGACTTGGCCTTTGGCCTTCAGAGACACCCTGGGGTCTCTGCTCAAAGGCAGCCCCCAATGCCCGGAGACAAGACCTGCGCCCTCCCTTGCAGCTCAGGCCCCGGGTCCTTCCTGCTTTCATCAGGATATCTTTACCTCCCCGGGAGATGCTGGCGTTTTTTTCAGGGAGTAAAATTAGGTTGTCTCCCCCGCCCCCCCACACCGTGCCTCCCCCTCAGAACTCCCTGCACACTGGGATCCCGGCAGAGCCAGAGCCGCTGGAAGGGGTGACGCTGCCTCTCCGGGAAGCTGAAGGTCCCCTGCCCTAGATCAAGGACATTTTCTAGTTATCCTCACACTCCTGCCACCAATCTCCAAAGGTAAAGACAAGCCGGGGCAGAGGCTGACTTGTTCATCTCCTCTGTTTTATTAGACAGACCTCAGGTTCACGAGGCAGAAACGAAATCTCCGGGCCTGGAATTTCTATAACTCATCGCCTGGGCCCATGAGTCCCGAGGCAAGGGAAGGGGTGAGAGGGGCCGAGGACTTACACCAGAAGAAGATGAGCACGTTGGTGATGGCCGTGAGCAGGGCACGGCTCAGGCGGCAGCCAACACCCATGCGCGGGCGGGCGGATTCCAGGCAGACCACTTTGTCCACGGATGTCACCAATTCAGAGGGGTCTTCCCCTTTCAACCTGAAACAGGACATGGGGTTCTAGACACGTTCAAAAGCTCCAGGGAGCTGCTGAGTAAGCCCCACTTTCAGCAGGAGCCGACAAAGGAAGGTGGGGTTTTCAGGCCTCTGTTTGCTTACAAAACAGGCTCAGGAGCTTGCTTGCACTCTTTCCAGAAATTTCCCACGTTGGCTACTTAGAAAGAATAAAGCTTTAAAGGCGACAGCAGGCTTGAACCCCTGCCGCTAAAGCGCCATCCCCCTCTGTTGGGTCTTTTGACAGCCCCTCTCAGCGTGCAGAAGATTAAACTGTAAATTGGATTCCCACCTCCCAGCATAGAGAAATGGAAATGTTTACTGAATCACTGACTTTGCAATTGCATGGCAAGAACTGAAAGACAGAATCTGGGAGGCTGCGCTTTCCCTCCGTGACGAGGAGGCACATAAGCTGTTTAAGTGTAAAGATCACGGGGCGTCTGCAAGGGTCATGGGGAACGAAAACCGCTGGACTCTCGAGGCCAGACGCCTGCCAGTGCCTCCGCCCTGGCCCCCAGCGAGGGGTGTCCGGATGCATGGGGACACGATCACCCGTGCCTTCTGCCAGCGAGGTGACCGGGGCGACAATTACCGTCGTCTGGAGGCTGTGCCCTGGCATGGCTAGCATCGGGAGTGTCCCAATTTCTCACGACCCACTTTAACACTTGTGCTCAGCCACCATCCAGGCAGTCTTCTCGGTTATGAAAAGGCAACTGTCATCACTCTTCTATCTGTGTTAGCAGCTTCAGTGAGCGCCGGTGAGGATGAAATCCGTATTCTCCTCCGCCTTTTCTAACACACAGGAAAATCACTCAGCCACTCAGGGCCGCTTTATTATTTTTTTTAAGCCGACGTATTTTAATCGTGCCGCGCATCCAGTTATTGAGCTTTAGGCTGAGCCACCAGAGGGGCTTCTGCTGGATGCAATGCTGATGGAATTAGTAATTTGGGTGGATTACAAGGGAAGAGAACAAAACCCTAGAGTGTGTTTTAATATCAGAAGCTGTAACCTGACTACACTGAGAAATGGGAAGGGGTGACGTGATGACAGCTTTCCCTGCAGGAGGATCTCTAGAGGCGTCTGGCCGATGGGCCAGTGCACCCCCTGCCCTGGGCTCAGGCCTTTTGGGGAGGGTGACAGGGCTCGCTCTCTCTGCTAACGGTGCTCACCAGTGATAAAAACGAGGTGGAACTGCCTGATCAGAAGAAAACCCAGCATTGCCTTTTGCAATTAAAAACCAACATACGGAATCATTTCGTCTACAACTGAAAACTAGTACTCAAAGGACGTGCAGAAAATGCCTTCTCCAGCAAACCACAAGGAGCTGGTGAATTACAAGGGCGCAGCCTGGGTTACTTGAAATGGGATTTCGCTTGAACGCCAACCTAACATCCTAACTTCCTGGATTTTGTGCCTCGACTTAAACCTCCTCCTTTAACAACATCCCTAATGCTTCTTCTTTCTGTTGCCAGGCTTCAAACCTAGGCCACGACGACGCAGCTGGGAGACCTGCCTTCTAACTTCAGACCGGAGACACCCTTGTGGGAACACAGAAGTCAGCTGACAGCTGGAGCCAGGGACTGCACGCGTCCACGGCTGTCCCGCCACCTTGCGATGCGCTGCCCACACTCACCAGATGCCCACGTCCTTGTTACTGCTCAGTATCCAGGTCAGTGCGGTTTCAAACTTGGCCAAGGAGCTGCCGGTCACGTTCTGTGGGAGGGGTCGGGAGAAGATTAGTTCCGTGTCTGGATGGAGGGGTTGGGACAACCCCACTCTGCTGCTGGATTAAGGAAGCCCTCTCCTGTGTCCTCTGCAGACCCTAGAGCTCTGTTCTGCTAAATGCAGGGCAAACTGGCAGGAGAGAAATCTGGGACTGATGAAAGCCAAGGAAGAGGCTAAACTGGAGGATGCAGAAGCACACAGAGGAAAACAATGCAGGTTGTGGCAGTCAAAAAGAATTTCATTTTCTCAAGGATTGAAGAATTGGGCCAGAGAGCTGGCAGCTCACCTTGGGGGACAATGAAAAGGAGAGCCTGGGTAGGGCTGGGGGCCTGGCTGCCAGTCTCAGATCTATGGCCTTGGACAAGTCCCTTCCCCTCACTCGGCCTCAGTTTCCTCATCTGTGAAAATGGGAATTGAACTAGACAATTCCTAAGGTCCCTGGCAGCTCCAAAGTTCCAGAATTCTATCATCCTGAGGCCAGGTGGAAAATCAAATGGACCCTGAGAGGTCCTTGCAGCAATCGTAAGGGAAGAGAATTGACTGGGTTACTGTGTATCTTCATAGCTGCTGAGAAGGTAAGAAAAAACAAGCCAAAGGAGGAGCATGGAACAGGGCAACTTAAAGAAGGGGTAGCTGGCAGCAGCCCACGCCAGCTGAGGA
>JAQZBX010094741.1:0-11991 GCA_029593785.1 Cabassous unicinctus | reverse complement strand
TGCATTTGAGAACAGCCCAATGATATCCAGAAAATCAGGAATGGTTTGCTTGAAACAAAATCAGGCAACTTCTAAACATTCAGTAAACAATTGAGAAATCATGGGAAAATGATATCTTCAGAATTGTCGATTTACCTACTCTCTTTTTTAAAATTAACATTTTCTTTCAATCTAATATTCATTTCTGTTGATAATTTTAAAATAAAGGTTTTTTTAACAGCTTTAAAATAGCCATTCTTCGCTCACTTTCTCCACATGTTGTAGTATGGGATCACATATTAATAAAACTGAGAGATAAAAAAAGTTGTTCAAAGACTGCCAGAAAAATACCTATTTATGTCAGTGTCAACAAATGGATTGAGAGGTGAATAATTTCTTATTTATTCTACTTGTATTTCTTAGTTATTATAATTATTACACAGGTATTGAAAAGGTTTAATAATGATTGAACAGATGAATGCAGACCACTGTGAATATACCAAGGACCAGGGAATGTACATATTGGATAAAAAAGATAACGTTTTAATAGGACTCAATAAAACAGATTTGTTTTAAAAATCATGGAGATGACAGAAATTGTATTCCCAGGTAAAGACAAGGATAATTGTTATTAGTCTTGTTTCAGAAATTATCTTAGCAATTTTAAAAAATAAACCACAGTTCAAATTTCTGCTGGAGATGTTTTTGTAAGGTTAAAGACCCCTTTATTTCCTAGGTGGTGATTTCTGTTCTAGGCTTCAAGTTTATATATGTTCAGGTATGATTGATACACATCACTAAAATGGTTCCTTGAAACAAAATCTGGTGCCATCTAAATATTCAGTAAACAATCATGAAATCATAGAAAAAGATCTCCTCTGAATTTTCAATTTACCTACACTTCCTTTTAAAATTAACATTTTCTCTCAATGTAATATCTGTTTCAGCTGATAATTTTAAAATAAAATCTCTTTCAATAGCTTTAAAAAAGTCATTCATTGTTCACTTTTTCCACATGATGTAGTATGGGATCACATATCAATAATACTGATAGATAAACAAAAAAAGTTGTTCAAGGACAGCCAGAAAAACAACTCTGTATGTCAGTGTCAACAAATGTTTTTATAGGTGAATAATTTGTTCTTATTCTTCTGGTTTTTCTTTTTTTATTGTAATTAATATAGTGCTATTGAAAAGGTTTAAGAATGATTGAGAATTTGAATGTACACAACTGTGTATGTACCAAGGACTATGGAATGCACACATTGGATAAAAAAATATTGGTTTAATATATCTAATAAAACAGATTTGTTTTAAAAATCATGGGGATATCATGAATTGTACACCCTAGTTGAGCCATGGATAATAATTATTAGTCTTGTTTTTTATATTCGCTGGTCAATTGTGAAATATGAATCACAATTCAAATTTTTGCTGGATATCTGTGTATGGGACCACTGTAAGGTGTTATGTTCCTTTATTTTCTAAGGTCGTGATTTCTGCTACAGACTTCAAGTTCATGTATGTTCATATATGATTATCATGATTCACTAAATATATATATTGAGAGAAAGAGGGAGTTGAGAAGCAAATAGGAATCTTTGGAATTACCTCTTTCTCTTAAGTGCTATTCCTTTTGTGTTTCTACATTTTTGGTGGGTTTAATCACGCCTGCATATAATGGAGGGTGGCACACACTGCTTGATGGATTAGGTCTTTGACTTTTATGAAGCATTCCTCTACCCCATGATACCTTGTAAACCTTTGAGTCACTCTTTGTCACTTGTGGATCCTACAAGTCCCTTATTCCCTTCTTAGTGTTGGCAAAGTACTTCATAAGCCATAGGAGAAATCTGGATGCTGGGAGTTATTTGTACTCTGAGTTCCTGGGTTTTAATTTGCATATATGTGGATCCTTTTTCTTTGTAAGAATGAGTTTGATTTTATTTCCAATACTTTCTAAAAATGTAAAATATGTCATTAGAGCAAGTATTCATATATGGATACCTGAATCACAATCTGTCTTCACTGGAGAACATCCCAATGATGTCCAGAAAATGAGGAATGGTTTCCTTGAAAAATAATCCAGAGCCTTCTAAACATTCAGTTTAGATTAAACAATCAGGAAATCATTGAAAAAGTTATCATCTGAATTAATGATTTACGTGCACTCCCTTTTAAAATTAACATTTTCTTTCAATCTAATAGCCATTTCAATTCATACTTTTAAAATGAAGACTTTTTCAACAGCTTTAAAAAATCCATTCATTGTTCACTTTGTCCACATGATGCAGTATGGGATCACATATCAATAATACTGAGAGATAAACAGAAAAAAGTTGTTCTAGGACAGCCAGAAAAACACCTATGTATGTAAGTGCCAACAAATGGATTGAGAGGTGAATAATTTCTTCTTTATTCTTCTGGTTTTTCTTTATTTATTATAACAGTAATAGAGCTATTGAAATGGTGTAATAAGGATTGAAGACATTAATGCACACCATTGTGACTACACCAAGGACTAGGGAATGTACATATTGAATAAAAATTATATTGGTTTAATATGTCTCAACAAAACAGATTTGTTTTAAAATTCGTGGGGATATCTGGAATTGTACACAAAAGTGGATCCTTGGATAAGAGTTATTAATCTATTTTCAGAAATGCTCTGGCTTATTTTAAAAAATGAATCTCAATTCAAGTTTCTGCACGATATGGGACCAGTCTAAAGTGTTATGACAATTATTTTCAAAGTCTGTGATTTCTGCTCTAGACTTCAAGTTTATGTATGTTCATGTATGAATGATGTACTTCACTGACAATGTATATTAAAAGAAAGAGTGTGGTGAGGGACAAGTATGAAGCTTTAGAATTATCTATTTCTCTAAAGTGTTCTTACTTTTGTGTTTCTTCATATTTGGAGGCTATAATCACGTGTACATAGAATGGAGGGTGTTACAATGTGCTTGATGGATTCAATCCTTGATTTTTTAAATTATTCCTCTCTTCCATGATAAATTGTAAACATTTGAGTTACTGTTTGTCACCTCGTGTTCCCTGCAAGTCTCTTTTTTCTTTCTGGGTGTTTGAAAGGTGCTTCATAAGCCATAGAAGAAATTTGGTAATGGGAACCAATTATACTCTATTTTCCTTGGTTTTCATTTGTGTAAATGTGGATTCTGTTTCTTTGTAAGAATGAGTTAGATATAATTGCCAATACTTTATAAAAAAATTACACTATGTCATAAAAGCAGATATTTATCCATGGATACTCCCATCACAATCACCCTGCACTCGAGAAATTCCCAAGGATGTCCAGAAAATCAAGAATGATTTTCTTGAAACAAAATTCGGAGCCTGCTAAATATTCAGTAAACAATCAGGAAATCATGGAAAAATATCTCCTCTGAATTATCGATTTATTCACAATCTCTTTTAAAATTAACATTTTCTTTCAATCTAATAACCCTTTCAGGTCATAATTTTAAAATGAAGACCATTTCATCAGCGTTAAAAAAACCATTCATTGCTCATTTTGTCCACATGTTGCAGTAAGGGATCACAATTCAATACTATTAATAGATAAACAAAAAAATTTTTCAAGGACAGCTAGAAAAACACCCATGTATGTCAGTGTCGACAAATGGATTGAGAGGTGCATAATTTCTTCTTTATTCTTCTGGTTATTCTTTATTTATTTTAATTATACTAGAGATATTGAAACGGTTTAATAATCATTGAAGATATTAATGCACACCACTGTGAATATATCAAGGACCAGGGAATATACACATTGGATAAAAAAAGATGTTTTTTAATAGATCTCAATAAAACAGATTTGTTTTAAAACTGTGGGGATGTCAGGTATTGTACATCCAAGTAGAGCCATGGATAATTTTTATTTGTCATGTTTCAGAAATGCTCTTGCCAATTTTAAAAAAGTGAATCAAAATTCAAGTTTCTGCTGGGGAGGGGACCACTGTAATGTGTTATGCCAATTATTTTCTAAGGTTGTGATTTCTGTTCTGGACTTCAAATTTATGTATGTTCATGTATGATTCATATGCATCACTGAAAATCTATATTACTAGAAAGAGAGCCGTGAAGGACAATTATGAAGATTTGGAATTACCTATTTCTCAAAAGTGGTCTTCCTTCAGGGTTTCTTCATTGTTGGAGGCTATAGTCACACGTCCATAGAATGGAGGGCTGTACACTTTGCTTGATGGATTATGTCCTTGCATTATGAACAATTCCTCTCCCCCATGATATCTTTTAAACATTTGTGCCATTCTTTGCACCGTGTGGACCCTACAAGTCCCTTTTTCTCTTCTGGGAGTTGGCTAGGTCTCTCATAGCCATAGGAGAAATTTGGAGTCTGGGATCTCTTTGTACTCTGAGTTTCCAGCTTTTCCATTTGTGTATATGTGGACTCTGTTTCTTTGGAAGATTGAGTTTGATTTTATTTCCCATATTTTCTAAAAAAAAATACAATATGTCATAAGAGCAAATTTCTACATATGGATGCATGCATCACAATCTCTCAGAACTTAAAAACTTAAAAACAGCCCAATGATGTCGAGAAAATCAGGAATGGTTTCCTTGAAACAAAATCTGGACCCTTGAAAACAGTAAGGAAACAATCATGAAATCATGGAAAAAGATATCCTCTTAATTATTGATTTACCTACACCTCCTTTTAAATATAACCTTTTATTTCAAACTGATATCTGTTTCAGTTCATAATTTTAAAATAAAGCCCTTTTCAAAAGCTTCAAAAAAGCCATTCATTGTTCCCTTTGTCCACATTATGTAGTATGAGATCACATATCAATGAAACTGGTAGATAAACAAAACAAGTTGTTAAGGACAGACAGAAAAACACCTATGTATGTCAATGTCAAAAACGAATTGAGTGGTATAATTTTTTTTCTATTCTTGTGGATATTGTTTCTTTATTATAATTATTATAAACCTAATGAAAAGGTTTAATAATGATTGAAGAGAAGAATGCACACAACTGTGAATATACCAATTATCAGGGAATGTACACACTGGATTAAAAAGATATTGGTGTAATATGTCTGAATAAAACAGATTTGTTTTATAAATCATCTGGTTATCAGAAATTGCAAAACCAAGTTGACTCATGGATAACAGTTATCAGTCACATTTTAGAAATGTTCTGGCCAATTATTAAAAATGAATTAAATTCAACGTTCTGTTGGAGATGGGACACCTGTAAGGTGTTATGTCCCTTTATTTTCTAAGGTTGTGATTTCTGCTCTATACTTCCAGTTTATGTATATTCACATATGACTGATGTGCATCACTAAAAATATATATCAAGAGAAAGAGGGTGGTGAGAGACAAATATGAAGCTTTGGAATTACCTATTTCTATAAATTGGTCTTCCTTTTGTGTTTCTTCATTGTTGGAGGCTCTAATCAAGCGGGCATAGAATGGATGATGGTAGAATCTTCTTGATGGATTAATTCCTTGACTTTTGTGAACCATTCCTCTCCCCCATGGTATCTTTTAAACCTTTGAGTGACTCATTGTCACCTTGTGGACCCCACAAGTCCCTTTTTCTCTTCTGGGTATTGACAAGATCCTTCATAAGCCATAAGAGATAAATGAAGGCTGAGTTCTGTTTGTACTCTACATTTCTGGGTTTTCATTTGTGAATATGTGTATTCTGTTTCTATGTAAAAATGAGAATAATTTTATAATCAATAATTTCTAAAAAATTAAAATATTTCATAATTTCAGGTATTTATTTACCGATACCATCATCACAATCTCTCTACACTCGAGAACAGCCCAATGATGTCCAGAAAACATGAAATGTTTACCTTGAAACAAAATCCTGAGCCTTCTAAACATTCAGTAAATAATCATGAAATTATGTAAAAACATCTCCTCAGAATTATCAATTTACCTACATTTCCTTTTAAAATTAACATTTTCTTTCCATCTAATATCTGTTTCAGTTCATAATTTTAAAGTAAATACCTTTTCAACAGCTTTAAAAAAGCCATTCATTGTTTACTTTGTCCACATTATGTAGTATGGGATCACATATAAAAAAGACTGATAATCAAAAAATTCTTCAAGGACAGCCAGAAAAACAGCTGTGTATATCAGTGTCAACAAATGGATAGAGAGGTGAAAACTTTCTAATTTACCATTTGGATTTTCTTTATTTATTATAATTATTATAGAGCTATTTAAAACTTTTAATAATGATTGAAGAGATGAATGCCCACCAGTGTGAATAAACTAAGGACAAGGGAATATACACTTTGGAAAAAATGATATTGGTTTAATAATTCTCAACAAAACCAATTTGTTTTAAAAATCGTGGGGATACCAGGAATTGTACACCGAAGGTCAGCCAAGGAAAAGAGTTCAGAAATGCTCTGGACAATTTTTAAAAATGAATCACTATTCATGTTTCTGCTGGAGACGGGACAATTGTAAGGTGTTAATCCCCTTTATGATCTAAGGTTGTGAATCCTGCTCTAGACTTTCAAGTTTATGTATCTTCATGTATGTCTGATATGCATCACTAAAAATATATATTAAAAGAAAGAGGTAAGTGAGAGACAATATGAAGGTTTGGATTTACCTACTTCTCTAAAGTGGTCTTCTTTTAGTGTTTATTCAATGTTGGAGTCTATAATCACGAGTGCATATAATGGAAGGTGGAACACTCTGCTTGATGTATTAGGCCCTTGACTTTTATGAACCATTCCTCTCCCCCATGATATCTTGTAAACATTTGAGTCACTCTTTGTCACCCTGTGGATGCTCCACGTACCTTTTTCTCTTCTGGTTGTTGGCAAGGTCCTTCATAAGTCATAGGATAAATTTTTAACCTAGGAGCTATTTGTATTCTGAGTTCCTTGGTTTTCATTTGTATATATGTGTATTCTGCTTCTTTGTAAGAATGGGTTTAACATTATTTCCAATACTTTCTTAAAAATTACAATATGTCATAAGAACAGGTATTTAAATAAGGATACATGAATTAAAATCTCTGTGTACTTGAGACAAGTCCAATGATGTCGAGAAATCAGGAATGGTTTTTTGAAAAAAAAAAAATCCAGAGCCTTCTAAACATTCAGTAAACAATCGTGAAATCATGGAAGAAGCTCTCCTCTGAATTATTGATTTACCTACACTCCCTTTTAATATTAACATTTTCTCTCAAACTTCTACCAATTTCAGTTCATAATTTTAAAATAAAGACTTTTTTAAACAGGTTTTAAAAAGCCCTTCATTTATTATTTTCTCCACATTTTGTAGTATGGGATAACATATCAATAAAACAGATTTATAAACAAAAAAAAATTGTACAAGGTGAGCCAGAAAAACACCTAAGTATAACAGTGTCAACAAATGGATTGAGAAGTGAATAATTTCATCTTTATTCTTCTAGTATTTCTTTATTTATTATAATTATTGAGAGCTATAGAAAAGCTTCAATAATGATTGAAGAAATGGATGCACACCACTGTGAATATACCAAGGGCCAGGGAATATACACATTGGATAAAAAAGATATTGGTTTAATATGTCTCAATAAAACAGATTTGTTTTATAATCGTGGGTATGTCACAAATTCTACACCGAAATTGAGCCATGGTTAATAGTTATTACTTGTGTTTCAGAATTTTTAAAAATGAATCACAATTTAAGTTTCTACTGTAGACCTGACCACTGTAAGGTGTTATGCCCCTTTATTTTCAAAGGATGTGATGCCTGCTCTAAACTTTAAGTTTATGTATGTTCTTGTATGACTGATATGGGTCAATAAAAATATATATTAATAGAAAAAGGGTGGTGAGACAGTATATGAAGCTTTGGAATTACCTATTTCTCTAAAGTGGTCTTCCTTTGGTGTTTCTTAATTGTTGGAGGCTATAATGATGTGTGCATATAATGGAGGGCAATACACTCTGCTTGATGGTTTAGGTCCTTGACTTTTATGAACCACTGCTCTCCCCCATGACATCTTGTAAATATTTGAGTAACTCTTTGTCACCTTGTGGACCCCTACAAGCCCATTTTTCCTCTTCTGGATGTTGGCAAGGTCCTTCATAAACCATAGGAAAAATTTGGACGCTGGGAGCTCTTTGTACTCTGAGATCCCGTTTTCATTTGTGTATATTTGGATTCTGTTTCTTTGTAAGAATGTGTTTGATTTTACTTCCAATACATTCTAAAAAATTACAAAATGTCATAAGTGCAGGTATTTATATATCAATACCTGCATCACAATCTCTGTGCACTCGATAACAGTTCAATGATGTCCAGAAAATCAGGAATGTTACCCTTGAAATAAAATCCTGAGCCTTCAAATCTTTCGGTAAAGAATCATGAAACCATGGAAATGATCTCCTCTGAATTATCGCTTTATGTAGACTCTCTTTTAAAATTAGCATTTTCTTTTAAACTTATATCCGTTTCAGTTAATAATTTTAAAATAAAGAATTGTCAACAGCTTTAAAAAAAAGCCAAGCATTGTTCATATTGTCCTCATGATGTAGCATGGGATTGCATATCAATAAAGTTGATAGATAAGCAAAAAACGGTGTTCATAGAAAGCCATAAGATAACTGGCATAAGAACACTTACATATATATGGATGCCTACATCCCAATCCTGCAGCACTGGAGAATGACACAAAGATATCCAGAAAATCAGGAAAGGCTATCTAACTAACAAAACATTTATGCATTCCATCATCATACTCATAAAACTTTTGTAGAGCATGACATGTCACCATGGTGGAATATTTCTTGCATCATGATAAAATATCAAGACATTATTCCCCCATAGACACAGACCACACCATATGTTCAAAACAGTTTTCCAAGCCCTGCATTCAAACTGTCTGGAAAGTTGTGTGTATGTGGTGTGTCTGTTTTAAAGGCTCTTGTGTTTTAATTTTTCCACATATTCCTGAGTAGGCTAGTCATTTTTTTTCCTTTTCAATCTAATTTTGAGAATTAGGGGGCAATTTATTTTCTCCAGGATTGCATTCTTCCCTTTCTTTTCTATTTTTAGAAGTGCCTACTCTTCTGATGCTGCCTATTCCAAAGTTCCCATCCTCCATTCCCTCGAGGTCCAAATAATCATTCTGCAGCAGTAAATTGAATGTATCTGGTATCTGGTGATTTTTGATAATGTTGGCCTTCCATTGAGATGACAATAGTTTCTCATTCTATCCTCATTTCTTCCTCTGCCCTTCCATTCCATTGCACTGAGCATCTCTCATTGGAAATACGAAAGTTTTCCTAGTGATTTTGTTATGTGTGGGAATTTGTGCCAATGGTTTATGGGCAATTCCCAAAGAATATTTTCTCAGAAAGAATGAAAGCCTAAATGGAAATTGCATGAGAAAAAAAATAATTTCATGACTAGAAGTTATTATGCCCGAATGTTACTCCTGGAATAAAATAATTAGAATTTTGTTTATATTAATTTCCCTTATATCAGACTAATTATTTTTCTTTATAAGTGTTTGTGCCTTACTATCTCTTTCATATCATTGATTATATTAAAACTAACCAAATTTCACCCCCTTTAAAAATTACATTTTCTGTCAAGCATATCCATTTCAGTGTATAATTTTATGTTAAAGACATTTGCAACATGTTTAAGAAGGCCATTCATTGCTCCCTTTCTCCACATAGCGTGGTATATGATCATATATCAATAGAATGGAAAGATAACCAAAAATTTTTTTCAAGGACCCCCAGAAATCCATGTCTATATGGCAGTGTCAACAAAGGGATTGAGAGTTGAATAATTTTTCTATGTTCATCTGGAATTATTTTCTTTATTATAATTATTATAGAAATATTGAATGGGTTTAATAGTGAAGAAAGCAATGCACGCATCTGTGAATATACTATTAATCAGGGAATGTAACATACGATAAATAAAATTTTGATTTAATATTTTTCATTAAAACACATTTCTTTTAAATAATGTTGATATCAGAAAAAGCACACAAAAGTGTGGCATCATTTATACTTAATATTTTTGTTTGATAGACAGTGTGCCCAAGTTTTAAAAAGTGATTCACAATTCAATTTCCTCCTTGAGATGTGTGCATAGGTGCACTGTAAGGAGTTATACCCCTTTATATTGTAAGGTCATGTGTTTTACTCTTCACTACCAGTTTTTGTATGTTCATGTATGAATGATATCCATTGCTTAAAAATTGATGAATGGAACGAGGTTGGTGTGAGTCAAACAGGAAATTTTGTAATTACCTATTTCTCTAAAGTGATCCTTTTTTGTTTTTTTTTGTCATTGTTTAATTCTATAATCATGTGTGCATTGAATGGATGCCAGTACATTCTCCTTCATCGACTAGGTCCTTATTTTTATGAACCATTCCTCTCCCCCATGATATCTTGTGAATAGTTGACTCCCTCTTTGTCACCTAATGGACCTTAACAGTGACTTTTCTCTCCTGTGTAGGAAGACAATTTCACAAGCCATAGAAGAAAATTTGAGTTTGGGAGCTGTTTATTCTGAGTTCCAGCGTTTTGTTTGTGTGTCTGTGGATTCAGCTTTCTTAGTAAGAATGGGTTTTATTTTATTTCCAATTCTTTCTAAAAAGTTACATGACATAAGAACACTTATATATCTTATATATCTCTCTCCACATCCTCTCACTTTTAGTTCTCTGTCTTTTTAATAGTGCCCATTCTGATACATGTGAAATGTTGTCTCACTGTAGTTTTGATTTGCAATTCCCTAATCATGAGTGATTTTGAGCCTTTCTTTCCGTGATTTTTTGCCATTTCTTTTTTTTTCTTGGGAGAAGTGTCTGTTCAAGCCTTTTGCCCTTTTTTATTGAGTCCTTTGTATTTTTATTGTTGAGTTGTATCATCTCTTCATATATCATGGATATTAAACCTTATCTGATATGTGATTTTCAAATATTTTTCCCATTGAGTTGGCTGCCTTTTCACCCTTCTGACAAAGTCCTGTGAGGTGCAAAAGTGTTTAATTTTGAGGAGGTCCCCTTTATCTGTTTTTTCTTTTGTTGCACATGCTTTGGGTGTAAGGTCCAAGAATCCAACACCTACTAAAAGGTTTTGATGATGTTTCCCTACATTTTCTTCTAGCACTTTTATGGTCCTGGCTTTTATATTTTGATCTTTGATCCATTTTGCGTTGATTCTTGTATAGGGGGTGAGATAGGGGTCCTTTTTCATTGTTTTGGTTGTACATATCCAGTTCTCCCAATTCCACCATTTGTGGAAGAGACCGTTTTTTCCCATTATCATGGACTTGGTAGGTTTGTCAAAAACGAGTTGACTGTATAAGTGAGGGTATATTTCTGGGTTCTCAATTCTTTTCCACTGATTGATATGTCTATCTTTATGCCAGTACCATGCTGTTTTGACCACTGTAGCTTTGTAATATGTTTCAAGTTCAGGCAGTGAAATTTCTCCCACCTTGTTCTTCACTGTTGGTGGGAATGCAGAATGGTACAACCACTATGGAGCACTGTTTGGCACTTTCTAAAGAAGTTGAATATAGTCCTGCCATGTGGCCTGGCAATACCACTACTGGGTATATACACAGAAGAACTGAGAGCAGTGACACGAACAGAAATTTGCACACCGATGTTCATAGCAACATTATTCACCATTGCCAAAAGTTGGAAACAACCCAGGTGTCCATCAACAGATTAATGGATAAACAAACTGTGGTCTATTCAATCGATGGAATATTATGCTGCTGTAAGAAGAAATGAAGTCATAAAGCGTATGGCAACATGGATGAACCTGGAGGATATTATGTTGAGTGAAGCAAGCCAGACACAAAAGGACAAATACTGTATGAATGCATTACTATGAACCAAACATATTGTGTAATATATTGTTTGATTCAAAAAATATATAAATATATCCATTACATTTAATTGAGAAATGTATATATTCATTCATCTCTGTTTATTTTTAGTTTTTAATTGTTTAT